>KZ308762.1:227109-327697 GCA_000376725.2 Ladona fulva | reverse complement strand
GTATTAGTGTATCCGACAGCGTCATTGTTTTGTGTTGTATTTTTAGGTGAGGGTGGAAATTACTTTGTCCAAATCTTACCACCGGAACATTGTTCTATTTGTAAGATTATCTAAATAAATAAATAAATAAAGTGAAGATCAAAGATATTGCTACCTTTTTGTAAGCTTAATTTTTGTTTGAGAAAATTAGGACTTGCGTAGGTTATTATTTACAATATATTATAGTAGTTGTAAGCAGAGAAACGTACACTCTGTTGATGGTATTTGTAAAATTTTTCAACAATAGTAAATTTTAACATAATTTAATTGGTTATTATCTTTCAGGAGGCTTACAAAAATTGAATGTATTAAAATTTTGGTGCTAGGCTTAACTTTAGATCCATTGATCTATGATTAGCCTGTAAAAATGTTTAGGTTGTTTTTCTAGTGAAAATATGGGAAAACTGAAATTAAAATCAGCAGTAAAAAGTACAGTAATAGTAAAGTAGCTTTAATAAAATTAGAAGTAATAGTAGCTTTTAATAAGATTCAAAGGATTCCTTATTATTGTGACTTATTACTGTGAATTTTCATTTTTCAACTGTGAATGTTCGATGAAAGATCAAAACAGAATTTTTCAAATTATCTCAAATTTTGACATTTAACTTTTTCTGCTTTAATTCCTCCTTTAGTGAATGCTTCTGTACCCTATACCCTTCTAAATGCATGATTTGGTTATTATTTAAATTAGAATCATACTGTATAAATGCTTAAATATAGTGACAATAAATTTGCTGTAAATTTTCAATAAGTTGCAATTCTTTTCTGCAGGCCTCTCCTTAAGCAAATCAAGAATTCAGCTGAGTCTCATATTGTTTTAGACTGTTCTACTGAGAGAATATATGACGTTTTAAAACAGGCTCAGCAGATTGGCATGATGAGTGATTATCATTCCTACCTCATAACATCCCTTGTAAGTACATATTCTATTTTAGAAATACTTTTATTTTGTTATGAGCTACCCTTCAATTCAATTCAATGGTAACTAACCAGCATATATTTTTATAGGATCTTCATACAGTTGATCTAGAGGAATTTAAATATGGAGGCACTAACATAACAGCATTTAGACTTGTTGATCCTGAAAAACCAGAAGTGCAAAAGGTTGTAAAAGATTGGATGCTTGGAGAATCTCGATATGGCCGAAAACTGGAAACAAGTCCACATGCTGTTAAGGTATACCTTAGTGTTTCAAAATTTGCTACCAAAGTTAGTTATGCTATATTTATTGAAGGATGTGAAGAAAATGAGTCTTTTGGTATTATTACCTTTTGTTACAACTGTATAGAAAGCATAATTGATGAAACAAATGTTAACTTAAAATTTAAGTTCTTCACTCATGATGTTCTCCAAATTTTCAATGTTGTTAGACTCTATTCTGATTCCATGAGAACATGACAAAGGCAGGATTACAAAATTGTCTGGATAGATTATTTATCCTAAAAGCTTCTTCTTCAAACTTCGTCTTACAGTTACATGTACTCATTCACTTTGTGTACATATTGTGTTTTGCAACCATACAGAAGAAACGTGTATCAGACAAGAAGAAAGTGAATAAGGAATGCATTTAAAAAATGAGCAACTCTCTAGAAAATAATACTATGAATTCAAATTGTTTTGCTATCCTAAATAAATTTANGATATGGATCTCTTAATCGTGAGACAAAAGAATGGGATGGAATGATGAAAGAATTACTAGACCAAGTAAATTTTTTTTAGAAAAATAGAATATTTTGAAGCAAATTGCTTATCATTAACACCTTGGATAATAACAGCTTATGCATGGAATTATCATTTGTACTTTTTCAGAGATGCATGCATTGAACTGTAGTTTTTGTTTCATTTTTGTGATTTTGAACAAAATTTTGTAGTAACATGATAAAGAAAGGGCACATATGGCATCAGAAAACTTGCACACACTGAAACTTACTATTTCAACAGAATGATTTTTATTGAGGATGATACCAAATGATACAAGTGATATTCATTATTAATGTGTTCATCTCTAAAAATAAATGTAGTGAGACAATTCATTAATGGTTGGATATCATACCATATTACCTCAATAATTAACCCATGCATGCTCAAGTTTATATTTTTATTAAGAAGATTTGCTTTTGAAAGAATTTGATTTCTTCTTAAGCTTATTTCTTCAAGGAGAAATGGACATGAAATAAGTCATAGCTCAATGGATAGAGCAATCGACTGGCAAATGGGAGACCTGGGTTTGAGTCCNAAAGCTCTCAAAGAAATTTTTTATTCAGTTGACGAAGTTCAGGGAAAATTAGTTTTACTAGATTCGAGGATAGCGAGAAGTCCCCGGATCAACAGCCAAATTAAACGGTTGATTTCTACAACAATTCTAAGGCAAGAAAGTTTAATGTCAATATCTATGAAAATTCCTCGTTTAATCTCAGGACGTACAACCTCGTCTGCCTTGCCTCGTCTGTCTGTCTGTCTCTCTTAATTTGTTTGGTGATGAACGTTTTCCTCGTTTTCAATTTCAGGGCTGGGCGCGTGAATCCGTCAACGTTCACTCTAGCAATCCCTATTGATCCAGATTTCATTTTTCTCAAGACTGACGACGCCATTAGCACAAATTATTTTGCTGTCATTTAAAAAATTTTAAATATTATTACACTAACAATAAGCACTGTCAGGCCTGTCAGTAAAAGCTCTATCTTTGCTTTTAAAATGATTTAAAACGGGTGAAATATATTATTTGGAAGTGTTTTTGTCGAATTGAAAGCTTTTTTTGAAAACCAAATCAAATTAACGGTAATATATTGTTTCTACGAATGTCTGATTACAAAATCATTTGCTTATGATAACGAAATTTTACTCATACGTACAATTATTGAATTTTAGGACAATTTTGTCGAATAAATGATGGTGACTTAGATGTTGAGATTAAGGAGCGAAACTCGATGTACCTCATAGTAGTAGTGTTTCAAATAGCGTGATTTCACAAAACGCGGCAAAGTCAAGGAACGTCACTTCGCGTTGTGTGTGAGTCACAGTAATATCACAGTAAACGTAATCCGAAGAAAGTTTACTTTAAGAAGTTCTCTTCTGTGAGTCTTACTTTAAAATCCATTATTGCTCACCTTCTAATAATTACCCCATAGATATTTACTTCCTAGAAAATCAGTCAGCTCACAATTCTACCATGTAACAGGCTTTCTAAATAAAGCTTTTGTGAGATGAAAATTCTCCCAACAACGCATTATCTCGGTATAAAATCTGAAGAAACAAACAATTGAACTGTTTACGTATATCAACTGACTTACTTTAAGTGCGTGGAGAAAGTTTATCTTCCGGAAGGTTCGTCTACCAAATTCTGATGTAGAACGTTCATTACGAAGCCCCTGGTATGCCGCAACCACACCTACATTCTCGTGTTTGCGTGGTCTACCAATCAGGATGAGTTGGTATGCGGTGTTTCGAGTTTTCCGCAACTTCTTATTCTATCAGTGAAATGTGGTGTTTTCCTTCATATTTATTGAATTGTGCCATAGAAATATTTGAATACCATTTCGATAAAAATTTCGTTGTGTCATCTTTGATTCGTATTATTCCAAAGACTTTTGAGCATCGGAAAAAATGTCACAGATTCGAAAAGGAACGTTTCAGTAGCTTTGGTATTATTGGTAATAAAAAGAATAGATCTGATAAGTTATATATTATCCTTCCAATGAAAGATATAAATATGGAGAATATTTTAAGCTTTCTGATATTGATCAACTTTATTCTTAAATGCGACGTTCAATGAAAATAGAACGGATGTTTTTTATCTTCCACTCTTTCATTAATATGTAGTTTCGATTGGTATCGTTTGTGTTTTTTTTCAGTCGTATATCATTCGTTTGCTTGATTTTATGTGCTAATTTATCGTTTAGTGTAGAGTTTGATGCTGATTTCTGTATCTATTTTTGTTGTTTAAATTTTCACATTGCTTCCATAAGAGGCAGTGAGACTTAAATCACCAGGAAATGGAGCTTTGAAGGAATTGCTTTTATAGAGAAAAGCTGTCTGCAGCGGATCCGAAATGATGTACTGTTTCAGTTTATTATTACAATTGTTGTACTCTTTATTCGGCGAGATATAAGCCTCTTTTACTCGTAACCTCTGAAGTTACTGATGCTATTGCGCATAAAATTACAAAACTGAACAGAAAAAGACAATTCAGACTTTGTTATGAATGTAATATTGATTTCGTCGAAGAAATTTTGTTCTTTTGCAATGCTTACTATTTTTATTTTTCGTCCGAAACATCGTTTATTTCAACTAATTTTAGGTCGCGCCCCAGAAAAAAAACTTTTCCGAAATAACCTAAAAATATCGATTTTTTTTATCAGGCCCGTGTAAATCTGCAATTAGTCTTGGAAGGCTAGGGGTACCGCCGAGAAGTTACATTCATTGGCCACTAGAATTCCGCTAGAATAGATCTTAACTATAAGTGGCCTATTGCATCATTAGCCATATTTTATGATGGTTTTTTGAAAGAAATTAAATGGGTTGAATTCAAACCAAGAAATGAATACAAATCTACGATTAATGAACGAGGGCCAAGAAGTGGAGGGTAATTTTAACGACTATTCCTTCTTTACGATATTTTCCAAATTATTTTCTTTGTTTCCTCGTTTTTAAGTTCGTAACTTATTCGATAGAACAGATCAATCTTTCCGGAAGTTTTTAGATATTTCTTGAAATCTTTCGAATCTTTAGATTGATATTGTCAATTTCTTCTTCATCAAATAAAGGAAGAATTCCTTCCGAATACTGAAACTGAAATCTCCGAAAATTCTCGACATTTGTCATAGCTTCAACGGCTTTTTGTATGATTGTTTGAAGAAGTGATAAAATATAATTTAATATACTTTCAGGGAGCTTCTAGTAGATAAGTTGAGAGGACTGCCGAGCTATGAAAAGAAAATCAAAATTCTATTAACTAACGAACATACAAAGTAGGTTACACTAAATCATATAAAAAATAATCTGAAAGAAAGTTAGACTATCCTCACAAAAGCATTTCCAAACAGTGTAGAAGAGACGTGGCATGGTAGTTCAGTGGTTAGAATACCTGCCTGGAAAGTGGGAGACCTGGGTTTGAGTCCCGGTTCCGTCAGACTTTTTTCATATCCGTTTCTCCTTGGGAATTTTCCTAGGTGCACGCCTTATTATGCCAAGTCACCTAAACCCTTTTCCTTATGTCTTCAGTGATAAACTTTTATCTGTTAACACATTCACTGCAGATACCTCCATTTCCAATGCATTTATCACTCCAACAGTGGAGCGATCCACAGAGAATGTGTTAATGTATCCAGTGAATGGCTATAGATGAAGTTAAAAAATTAGAATGAGATGTAGCATTTGGGGTGAGGGAAATCATCTTATTTATATCAAATAAGAGAAATCCTTCTTGTAAATAGATTCAAAAATTATATTTTAATAAATTATTTCCCAAATCCAGACGGAGACAGCTCTTATGTATGATGCAGTACATCTTTTTGCCAAAGCATTACATGACCTTGACAGCAGCCAAAGAATTGATGTAAAGCCACTTAGCTGTGATGCAGCAGATACATGGCCTCATGGTTATAGTCTTATAAACTACATGAAAATTGTGAGTTAATTATTGATAGTCATTTAAATAGATTCTTGATCTTTTTGATATTATTTTATTGTTATCAACTAAAAGTATTTTGACAATTGGACAAAAAGCAATTTTCATAAATTACTAGTCAACAGGCCTAGTTTTTGACCTTAAACAAAATCGTCGATAGGTATAATATATTATATTGAGCAAGGGTGAAGATGAAAGACTTGTTCATTTGTAATTTTATTTTGCTTGAAAAGTGTTTTTTCCCTTGTTTTAAGTGATTTTAAGAGCAATAATTTTTCTAAGATAAGTACGCAGAACTAAACACTACATTAATTGAACATTTGTGACATGAGTAATTAAGCTACAGTAATGTTTTTAGGAATTCAAATTGAAGGAGATTTGGAGCTCTCCCAAATGAAATATTCTCTTATATTAAATTTTTTAGGTCTTTAAGATTCTTCTTTAAATTTTACACAAGCTATCTTGAATACTTAAACCCATCTTTAATAGATACCAGAGATATTTCTTGTAATACATTAAATGTTATGGCTCTACTGCGCTTTATTATAACTTTTTAAGAATTTTGCCTGGAACTTGTCCATGGATCATAGTTTTACTAATTAGAGATCAGTCTGATATAATTTATCTGGCTGGCAAGAGTTAATTATATGTTATCTAAAAGCATCTAAAATTGAGAATTATGAAGAGGATGTTTGGGTAGTTTTCTAATAACATTTCATCCATTGCAAATCTTGATATGAATCATTATTTGAAAATCTTTCATTGATAGTTCCACCCCCGTCCACCCTGTGTTCATTATGTATTTCAATTATAGGGATAGTAACTCCTAAATTTGGAGATATTTGTAGTTACAATAATATTTTAACTATGGTATCTCCTTTTCAAAATTTTGTTACAAACTTTAAGTTATTTTCTTTAACTTTCATCCCAAACATACCTTCATTTAGTGTGATGCATTCATCTGTTGTGTAATTGATATTGATTTTCAATTGATTTAAAGCCATTTCTCCTTATACTATTCTTTCCTATCAAGACATCTGACACAAAATAGGTCTTTTTTCTTTATTTCAATAGAGATGCATTTTTGCACCCACCTTCACTCAACTCAGTGTTCTCAAGAAATAACTTTTTTAATCTCCATAGTACTAATTATTAAAGTGTCATGCTGTATTCTCTTTTTTACTTTACTTGCATTTATTGTTCCTATGGTGCAAATGACCTTAGCTGTTGAGGAACCAATAAAACTAATTAAACCTATTGTTCCCACCCTCTTCCTTCTACTACATGAAATATTCCAGGTGGAAATGAAAGGCCTCACTGGTGTAATTAAATTTGATAATCAAGGATTCAGGAGCAATTTCATGCTTGATGTTGTGGAGCTGACTAGAGATGGGCTTCAGAAGATAGGAACATGGAATTCAACTGCTGGAGTCAATTTCACTCGAACTTATGGAGAAGCTTACACCCAAATTGTGGAATCCCTTCAAAATAAAACATTCATTGTCACTACAATTTTGGTAAATAAATCTCTATAATAGTTTTCTTTTTCTCAGATTATTCTATAATGTGAAGTTCTCCAACATGAAATAATGAAATAATATACATGATATCTGAATTTTAATAATCCATTTTGCATTCATTTATATATCATTTCAATAAATGTTCTCCACAGAGTTCACCATATTGCATGAGGAAAGAGGCTAGTGAAAAATTAAGTGGAAATGATCAATTTGAAGGGTATGGTGTTGACCTTGTTGAAGAGATATCTCGCATATTAGGATTCAACTACACATTTAAGCTTGTTCCTGATGGTAGATATGGATCTCTTAATCGTGAGACAAAAGAATGGGATGGAATGATGAAAGAATTACTAGATCAAGTAAGATTTTTTTTAGAAAAATAGAATATTTTGAAGCAATTAATGTTATTCTACATTATTTACTTTACTCTTACATACTTATGAGTAATTTTTCTAATTCATATATCTTTTTGACACTATTTAATGATAATATTATAATATGATATAGAATCAAATGAAATATAAAACTTATCTTTTAACAAAAGTTTTGTGTTCAATTAAATAAGAGAATTTGTAATTTAATTTCAAACTCAATTAATGGTATCCTTTGCTAGAAGTCCAGGGTTTGAAGTATGTTCATACATTTTTTATTCGTTTCAGAAAGCAGACTTAGCTATTGCAGATTTGACTATAACCTATGATAGAGAGCAAGCTGTGGACTTCACAATGCCTTTTATGAATTTAGGTGAATATAGAAAATAGTATTTTATTTGTTCTTTTTAAATCCACAAATCGTGTAAAATGTATATTTTTATGAAAATAGAATCCTTAATTTGGACATTTTAACACCTCTACACAGGAATCAGCATACTGTACCGAAAACCCATCAAGCAACCACCAAATCTGTTTTCATTCTTGTCTCCTCTTTCCCTGGATGTGTGGATATATATGGCTACTGCATACTTGGGTGTGTCTGTTCTTTTATTCATACTGGCCAGGTATGAACAGGTTAAATAGCATTATCTTGCCCACCTATTCATTCCAGCAAACACACATTAAAGTTGTGTTGCAAGTCAGTAACATAGAAATTCATATCTCTTCTTGAATGGAAAAGTTCATTTTTATGGAATAAGAGAAAAATATTTCAAAATATTGTTTCATATTGATAAATTATTAGTAATTCAATAAAGTACATCTTTCTTTTTGCAGTTTAATATATTAAGAAATTGGCTTTAGTCGTTCTAAAGATTCTGCTAATTGTAATAAACTATTAACATTTCTGTAGTTTTCTGGTATTTTCTCACTCTCGTAAAGGCTAAAAGGCAGAACTGAAGCACAAAATTAACTAATATTTGAATTCATCAAATTTGGCTGTTCTTTTGGATGAAAATTAAATAACCCTTCCTTATATTTTCAGTTAATTCAATCTGAAAAGAATCCATAAATATAACTGCTTTTATTGAAGCCAACAGGATATCATAAATAAATGAATATATGCCATACCTGCATTCATGAATTTATTTTTCAATTTTAATGTTTTTTTTACTTGCATTTATTGATTTTCTATGCTTCTTATTTAACACTAGTGTGTTCTTATTTACTTTCTATGTTGATTATCTTAAAAATTACTACTACTAAACTTGGCAGCTAAGTCACACTTTTCTGCTCAACTTAGTATCAGATAATTCTGGTGGTTACATTACTAAAGAATTTAAATGTTTTTGGGGAATCAAAGAGAGAGTAAAAAATACAGTTTAGTTTCCTTTTATTTTCGTGGAGACTTAAAAACTACTTGGAAATCATGGCCTATAAGATTTTNTGCCAAATCTAAATATCTTTATGATATTAATAACTGTTCTCAGAAAATCTCATTAATAAATTGGAAAATGCTTAGAAAGGGAAAATTACAAGACTTAAGGAATCTTATTACTCACTAATTAAAGTAAGAATGATGGGATAATAATACTGCTTCTTGTTTTGCAGGCTTATGTAGATCTTGTACGAGCATGGGGTTGGAAATCTTTCACTATTGTCTATGAGAGTAATGAAGGTTTAGTGAGACTACAGGAATTGCTCAAAGCTCATGGCCCATCTGAATTTCCTATTGCAGTAAGACAACTGGGAGAAGGTTCTGATTATAGGTATGTTTTAACTAGCTGAGGCTGTTTATATAAGTTAAATATAAATGAATATGCAGAACACCTTGTTGAACAATAAGTAATTCTAGAATTGCAGGCTATTTGACGAAGATTAATGAAGTTTAACATGCAATCTGTTTCAGTAATACTTTGCAAAAGTTAGAATAGAGGAGTAATTTTAAAATGGCTTTATAAGGAATAGTATTCTTATTTAATTTTAATTATCAGAGGCATGAAACTCTGCCTAGTATTGGTTAAGAATATTAATCTTTTAAAGATAATGTAAAAATGCAAAATGTTTTTGTTAAAGTCAAAAGTAGGCTTTTAAGCCCCTTTTCTTTGCAGAGGTTATTCTTCCCTTGCAATGATTTATACAGCCTTATTGAATTACAGTAGCCCTCCATTTACTCTGTCTTCTGCTATCTTCTTCAATTATTTAACCTAGTACTTTCCACATCCTCCATTATCTTCCTTACACTCCAATCTGGTTCATCCTCTGTATTTTTCTCTTCTGCCATACTTTCTAAATATGTTTATTTAAGCCATGTGTCATAGTAGATATCCCAGCCAATTTTTTTTGTAAATAGATATTTTCCAAACAGCGTCGAATACACGCTGTAGCCATCGTAGTTCAGCTGTAGTACCTGCCCTGTAATCTGAAAGACTTGAGCAAGGTTGAGAAATCTTCGGTTATTTTCCATTATTTATTTTTTCGTATTCCTTTGTCTATCTCAATGGAAGAATGAAAAACAGGATTTCATTTACACTGACTATATATTTAAAGAATGTTCGTAAAATATGATAACCTGTTTCTTCAATATTAGTTTAATTCTACTGTGATGAATGGCATAAGTTAGTTTCATTTCATGCGGACTTTTTATATCGTAAGAATGTTGCCGTAATCTAACTTTAATTCTTTTTTCTTCAGGGGGCCTGTTCCATCCTGCAGATGATCGTCAGGAGGTGGCATTTCGATATGCAGTAGAGAGAATTAATTCTGACCGTGGCCTCCTTCCCAGATCTCGTCTTTCAGCACAAATAGAGAGAATATCACCTCAGGATAGTTTCCATGCATCCAAGAGAGGTAATTGTTGTTCATTCATACTTCTGTTTTTCTTGAGAAAAGCATAGCAGTTACTGAAAATCAAGGTAGCATTTGAGATACTCCTTTGTGCATCAAAGATTTGATGATACGCAGGAGAGGCAGATGAATTGTAGGATTCCCATCAAAATGAGTTGATGGAAGAGGAGTCGTTGGAATTGGCTGATTTCAGCGAGAACAAAGCGAGTGACGATTCCGTGACTCTAGAAGAAAGTGAGCGGCCGACACGAAAGCTCTCAAAGAAATTTTTTATTCAGTTGACGAAGTTCAGGGAAAATTAGTTTTACTAGATTCGAGGATAGCGAGAAGTCCCCGGATCAACAGCCAAATTAAACGGTTGATTTCTACAACAATTCTAAGGCAAGAAAGTTTAATGTCAATATCTATGAAAATTCCTCGTTTAATCTCAGGACGTACAACCTCGTCTGCCTTGCCTCGTCTGTCTGTCTGTCTCTCTTAATTTGTTTGGTGATGAACGTTTTTCCTCGTTTTCAATTTCAGGGCTGGGCGCGTGAATCCGTCAACGTTCACTCTAGCAATCCCTATTGATCCAGATTTCATTTTTCTCATGACTGATGACGCCATTAGCACAAATTATTTTGCTGTCATTTAAAAAATTTAAAATATTATTACACTAACAATAAGCACTGTCAGGCCTGTCAGTAAAAGCTCTATCTTTGCTTTTAAAATGATTTAAAACGGGTGAAATATATTATTTGGAAGTGTTTTTGTCGAATTGAAAGCTTTTTTTGAAAACCAAATCAAATTAACGGTAATATATTGTTTCTACGAATGTCTGATTACAAAATCATTTGCTTATGATAACGAAATTTTACTCATACGTACAATTATTGAATTTTAGGAAAATTTTGTTGAATAAATGATGGTGACTTAGATGTTGAGATTAAGGAGCGAAACTCAATGTACCTCATAGTAGTAGTGTTTCAAATGCGTGATTTCACAAAACGCGGCAAAGTCAAGGAACGTCACTTCGCGTTGTGTGTGAGTCACAGTAATATCACAGTGAACGTAATCCGAAGAAAGTTTACTTTAAGAAGTTCTCTTCTGTGAGTCTTACTTTAAAATCCATTATTGCTCACCTTCTAATAATTACCCCATAGATATTTACTTCCTAGAAAATCAGTCAGCTCACAATTCTACCATGTAACAGGCTTTCTAAATAAAGCTTTTGTGAGATGAAAATTCTCCCAACAACGCATTATCTCGGTATAAAATCTGAAGAAACAAACAATTGAACTGTTTACGTATATCAACTGACTTACTTTAAGTGCGTGGAGAAAGTTTATCTTCCGGAAGGTTNTAATGAATTTTAACACTTAAAAACATATATTGAAAAAAATGCAAAATATATTTAATTAATTTGTTCCTTCTGTTATGGAATGTTTAATTACTGCTAAACAATTTTAAGTCAAATGGAAAAGTGAATGGTATTTATTTTGTTCTATGTGCCTTTGATCATATATCCATTGTCAGTGTGTACATACAAAAGGTCCCAAGTTGCATAAAAATAGAAGTATTATTTTCCTGAAAAGTATATAGATAAAATGATGACAAGGAGGGAGTGATCAATAAAAGAATATTGATAGTTGCTAATTATTACATAAACCCTTTTTTTGCTGTATGTCATCATTAGTTTCTCCTTGTAGCCATTGTCTTCAATTTACTTCAGACAGAGAATATTTAAAAAATAGTTCTTGTTAAATACTTATGATTCAAAAATATGCATTTGTGATAAAAGCCATCCTTGATGAACAGTATACTACTTCTTGGAGGCCTTCCTTAGCATTGGAAGATATCAGTAAAGACCAATTTCTGAAATGCAGTTCTTGCTAAGATTTAATAATGCTAATATATTTAATTTGTATTGGGATAGTATGCATGTTGTCTTGGGAATAACACCCCATTAAAATTAACCCTTACAATGAGCTCTTAATTATCTAGGCTAATGATGGAGAGAGGATACATAAATTATCAGAAAATATGGATGATCCAAACTTTAAATTTATTTCTTATAACATTCATAATTTACACACAATTTTCACAATTTATTATTATTTGCTCACATAGTCCATTATATTTTATTGTTTCTTGGACTCTTGAAGAGTTTTCTTCCCTCAACCTTCCTTTAGCAGCAACAATGTCATTGTAGTTGTATTCTTATTGCTCCATAGAAAAGGTCCTATGTGTCCTGCTTGTATTAGAATGAGGAAAATATGAAAGAATCATGCATGGATAATATGCAAAAAAGCTAATCAGTTCATGGATAATCGATAGTTCACTGCAATCTCTTTTAAAAGTTTTCTTTGTAATCGCTCATTATGAACCATTCTTTATTGACCACAAATTGCCTATTAAAATCAATTGCCAAGTCTTAGCCATAAATGGGCTGTTGCACCATTGATTGATTTAATTTTATGTCTCTCCAGTATTAAAAGTGATTTATTTTCCACTTAATAGTCACTTCTAATAATTTCTTGGATATTTTGTAGAAACCTTCTTTGAAACTCTTTGCTGTTTTACATAAGACTTTCTCATTCTCCTGTTTTTATATTTTCCTGATAAATTGTAGAATTTCCAAAACTGTATAAAAATATATGTTCTTTAAAGTTCTGAATACCTTCTCACTTTACATTTGATTTAATGCCAGGAATACTTACATTATATGTCCTTATTTAGTTGACACATGTTGAACTATGACTCAAGAAGTACCTAAATAAATTGAGGTACAATAAATTCAGTGGAACAGCAGTTAAATTAAGAATTAAGAAGAAGAAGAAAGATATTATGAAGATTAGGTTTTGATTATGAGGTCTGATGATAAATTACTCCTGAGTCTTACTTAATCTTGCTATATTTATTAAAAAAGTCGCTTATGCCATGTTTTCCAAATTCTCTTTGTTTCCAGAAGTAACTTATAATAAAATTCATGTCTATGATTAAGATTATCGAAAGTAATAGCTTCTAAAGCAAGAATGACATTAAAACATAATGAAATGAAAGTTATATTTTTGCAGTTAAGAACTTAGGTTGAAGAATAAATATGTACATCGTAGAGCATTTTCCCTTATTTTCCTGATGATAGCATCACATTAGAATCATATTCTAACAAACAATGCAATTTATAATAATTGGTTAAGAATTGATTTAGCATTAGGATTTAACATCTTGAAAATCAAATATTATTAAATTGCACTGAATATTAAATGACTTGCGTTAGCAAACATAGATTCAAAAACAGTTAATTGTCTTTCCATGAAGTATATAGCTGTATTAATACAAAATCTAGTTCAGCATATACTGTGAATCACTATGATATACATTGAAATCTAAAATTCTTTTCAACTGAGAGTTAAAGATAAATGTATGCAATCCCTTAGGAGTTTAGAAACTTTAATAACACAGATTAGTGTAATGCTATTCACAAATAATAGCAAATTGTAGTAAGCAAGACATTTTTACTTTCAGATATTTACCATTTAAATTAGTATATAATAAAATTATAACAAAATCTATGTAGATCATTCCCTAAGGAATTAATTGATTATAATGTCTTAGCCTAATAATTTCAGTTCAACTTAGACTCAAAATACAAACTTAAAGTGTAGATTGGATTGTAGGAAAAGTTATAAACACGCTATAGTTGCCAATCTGATTTTGCTATGTCCATTAGCAAATAGTGCGGACGTATGTAGGGTGCCCTTATTGAAAGCTGTGGAGCTTATCTTCCATTATGTATTTGCATCATCTCCAATTCTGGGTAGAACCCCAACCCTTTACCTGGAAAACTTCCTGGAACTTTCCCACCAGGTTTACACCGTACGAGTGGCAGAGACCGCACCCATGTGACCCTGGCACATCCACGGATAAACATCTTGTCAACCAATTTACTCTCCTCAACTGCATGTGGTTCACCATTGGATCTCTAATGCAGCAGGGCTGTGATTTCCTGCCCAAGTAAGGAGCTTCCATATCTTTCCTTTATTCTCTAACCCTCACTTCCTCTTAACAACTGCCATTGTTTATTTACCTAAAACACATCCTGTATTTTATCACCTAGACACATTATCAGTTTTTAGCCTCCGTTATTTTATAGCCATACTAACACCATCCATAGGTGCTTAATCGGATCTGTCCTCTTGGCTTGGACTGTTAGCTTCCCCATTATTGTCATCTGTTCAAAGGGCAAATTTTTACAGTTATATCTCACTTTTGCTTTAACTTGCTGCATTACTTTTGCATCTTGTTATGTTTTCCTAGTTATATGTCTTTAATGAGTCCTTTTTTAGGAGTCACTGCTATCTATTATGTGGTTTTCTCACTCTCTCCTATTGGTAAATTAATCACACACGTTTTTACAATACTTGGATATACATAATGTGAAAATCATGACCATTTTTTGCTTCCGTAAACAACCCAATGTAACCATCAGAACTAATCACTTATTTTCTCAATCCACTTTTGATATTTTGTATATTTTTCCTTATACTAATGTCATTCCATTGATCATTTCTCTTTCTTGATTTAGTTGACTTAGTTCAATGTTTATATTTAAAACTTTGCTGCCTTGTTCATGGGATTAGGGTGCTGATTTTTTTCTTGATTTACTTACTTTTTATTTAATTTTTGTTCTGTATATACATTTTTCCCTTGTATATGGTGGTGCTGCTACTCTGGGTCTTGCATGTTACATTACAACCTTTAAATCAGGTTCAGTCCCTATGAATGGGACAATCCACACCCCTGCAACGAAGTTCCAGATGTCCTGGAGAACCAGTTCTCACTGCTCAACTCCCTCTGGTTTACGATTGGATCTCTCATGCAGCAAGGCTCTGATATTGCCCCAAAGTAAGATTAAAAGGAAATAATTCATATATCAAATTTACAAAAGAAATGGATGGTCATTTATGAGAAAGAAGACTTCTAAGTTAGGTTCTGAACATAATATCATGCATTTATGACACAGCATGATCATATGAAGAATTTCCTTCTTTTATAATAGGGTAGCTTATATATTCCTTGTCATGTCAATTTATGTGTATCTTCAGTTATGATTCATTATGAGGATTTGATTTGCTTGTGTTTAGTGAACTACTACACTAAAAAGATAGATTGATGTTATTAGAATTTCCATGTAGTCCATCATAATGGTTAATTGAAAGTATGAAAATGTCACATAAGTCATGGATTGCGCTAATGTTATAAAATTCTTTTTCTATATTGAGCCTCTTTAACCCTTTCGAGACGGCTGTATTCTCCTAAAATCGTTCTTAGGCTACGAAGGCATTCGGAGGAAAAACTTCTCCAGGATACGGGGCAAGTTTTCTTCTCTCTGGATGCCAGGTATAAACTTGAACCCTTTTGGATCCTTCTTAGCAGGGCTCTGTGTCCTTTCCTCGGCAACCGCAATTGGGAAATACTGTCCCTCGGTAATTAACCTCCGTTTTCACAGCATGGGGTCGCGGCACACTGATAATAATGCAGTCATTTTTCCAAATATTTATTTATAGTAGTAATTGAAAAAATTACCTCGAATATAAAAATCTCGTGTCTTGCTGATTATGTACAACTTTTAAACGAAATTCTACCTTTAATAGTAAGGTATATACTATTCCGCCTAAATGGTAATGATATATCTTGGATTCCCTCTGANACGAGTGGCAGAGACCGCACCCATGTGACCCTGGCACATCCACGGATAAACATCTTGTCAACCAATTTACTCTCCTCAACTGCATGTGGTTCACCATTGGATCTCTAATGCAGCAGGGCTGTGATTTCCTGCCCAAGTAAGGAGCTTCCATATCTTTCCTTTATTCTCTAACCCTCACTTCCTCTTAACAACTGCCATTGTTTATTTACCTAAAACACATCCTGTATTTTATCACCTAGACACATTATCAGTTTTTAGCCTCCGTTATTTTATAGCCATACTAACACCATCCATAGGTGCTTAATCGGATCTGTCCTCTTGGCTTGGACTGTTAGCTTCCCCATTATTGTCATCTGTTCAAAGGGCAAATTTTTACAGTTATATCTCACTTTTGCTTTAACTTGCTGCATTACTTTTGCATCTTGTTATGTTTTCCTAGTTATATGTCTTTAATGAGTCCTTTTTTAGGAGTCACTGCTATCTATTATGTGGTTTTCTCACTCTCTCCTATTGGTAAATTAATCACACACGTTTTTACAATACTTGGATATACATAATGTGAAAATCATGACCATTTTTTGCTTCCGTAAACAACCCAATGTAACCATCAGAACTAATCACTTATTTTCTCAATCCACTTTTGATATTTTGTATATTTTTCCTTATACTAATGTCATTCCATTGATCATTTCTCTTTCTTGATTTAGTTGACTTAGTTCAATGTTTATATTTAAAACTTTGCTGCCTTGTTCATGGGATTAGGGTGCTGATTTTTTTCTTGATTTACTTACTTTTTATTTAATTTTTGTTCTGTATATACATTTTTCCCTTGTATATGGTGGTGCTGCTACTCTGGGTCTTGCATGTTACATTACAACCTTTAAATCAGGTTCAGTCCCTATGAATGGGACAATCCACACCCCTGCAACGAAGTTCCAGATGTCCTGGAGAACCAGTTCTCACTGCTCAACTCCCTCTGGTTTACGATTGGATCTCTCATGCAGCAAGGCTCTGATATTGCCCCAAAGTAAGATTAAAAGGAAATAATTCATATATCAAATTTACAAAAGAAATGGATGGTCATTTATGAGAAAGAAGACTTCTAAGTTAGGTTCTGAACATAATATCATGCATTTATGACACAGCATGATCATATGAAGAATTTCCTTCTTTTATAATAGGGTAGCTTATATATTCCTTGTCATGTCAATTTATGTGTATCTTCAGTTATGATTCATTATGAGGATTTGATTTGCTTGTGTTTAGTGAACTACTACACTAAAAAGATAGATTGATGTTATTAGAATTTCCATGTAGTCCATCATAATGGTTAATTGAAAGTATGAAAATGTCACATAAGTCATGGATTGCGCTAATGTTATAAAATTCTTTTTCTATATTGAGCCTCTTTAACTAGCTTTTAACTTATTACGTCAATGCTTACAAAAACATCTTGTTGAATATTATGAAGCTTGTAGTTCAGGTATCAGATAATGCAGAAAACATAATTAATAATAATACTTGATACAAAATGGTGTATAATGAAATAACATATAAGGATGAATAATTATTAATTCATCCTATACTCCACTTTCAGCAGGCTAATTAAAAATTTATGAAAATTTTTTTAGACACCCTTTTTTATTGAGAAATATTGCTTTTTCAATAAGGAAATAAATATTAATGCAGAAGGTCATTCTAAATGCAGAGTGAGGAAATTCATTAAAACTATGACAGCTTTATAGTGTAACAAAATCTATAGGTCTTGAGACTTCATCAATAAAGAAGTTTCTCATAATTCAAAATGTAACTGCTATGTTTTTAGATAAATTGAAAAAATAAAACAAAATAATAACTAAATATGTTTCTTACATTATCAAGGTAAAGAATAATCAGTTTCCTTATTGAAAAAGAGTTCATTGAGACCTTAAAAATTTTTTCTTTAAGTTACTGATGTATGGAATTTCTTTTTCCCTCCTTTGATTTCTCTGCTACCTGGTGATTGGTGTTTAAAGAGCTGTTTCTACAAGAATGGTTGCTGGGATGTGGTGGTTTTTTACCCTCATCATGATATCTTCTTATACAGCTAATTTGGCTGCTTTTCTAACTGTAGAAAGAATGGACTCTCCTATTGAATCGGCAGAAGATCTTGCAAAACAGACCAAGATAAAGTATGGAGCTCTAAGAGGAGGGTCTACAGCTGCTTTTTTCAGGGTACAATTTCAATTTACAGATCTTTTATCTTATTTTCTAAAGAATGGCAATATTTCTGATATAGATTTCCTAATTTATTGGTATTTTTAAGAAATTCTATCTGTTTTATTAATCAAATTTTAGGCTCTTTTCCCTTTACTTTATAAAGTTACAGGGAGTCAATATTTGTCTTATCAAATCCCTAATGTATTTCTAAGAAACAGATCAATCAATAAGTTCTG
This sequence comes from Ladona fulva, assembly GCA_000376725.2. Taxonomy (NCBI): domain Eukaryota; kingdom Metazoa; phylum Arthropoda; class Insecta; order Odonata; family Libellulidae; genus Ladona; species Ladona fulva. The sequence goes on along the minus strand of KZ308762.1, from coordinate 309,167 downwards.
ATCATTCAAGGCTATTTTGTGTGATTACTAGTGAAAGATCTGAAAATAATTATCTTTTATATTAATTATATAAAGATGCTTTCAGCCAATAATTTCTTTTCAAATAACATAAATATAATGAATATCAGTGATATTTAATATTCAGAATTTGCATTTCTTTCCAGGACTCAAATTTTTCCACTTATCAAAGAATGTGGTCTTTCATGGAATCTGCTCGTCCCAGCGTTTTTGCAGGCTCCAATACAGAAGGAGTTGACCGAGTAGTAAAAGGAAAAGGAGGCTATGCATTCCTCATGGAATCTACGTCAATTGAATATGTAATTGAGAGAAATTGTGAGCTCACCCAGGTTGGTGGGCTTCTTGACTCCAAAGGATATGGTATTGCAATGCCTCCCAGTGAGTAAATTTTCATCTTTATCTACAATTTTGAACAATGTAACTTATTTTATAACCATTACAGAAGAATTCTGTTCACATATTTCCCTATTGCAATGTAGCCAAAATATTTCAGATTTAAAAATGTTATGGTGATGTCTTTGTCAATTATGAGGGCTGATGAATTACGCTCTGAATTTGAATTTTTTAACTCAAGACCATTCAAATTCAGAAATATGTGAACAACATATATTATAATCATGATTTAAAGGTATGAGTGATAATTTACTTATTATATTTGCAAAATAATGAGCTGGATTATATGCATTTTTTTCTTAGAAATTTCTTTAAAATTCTTTAGGAACAGAGAGATGTTATTCGGTCAGATGTTATTCGGTTTGGTGCCTGTTTCTGTATGATAGTGATGAGAAAAAATACAATAGAAAAGTCAAATCAATTGACTAGAAGAAAATACCCTTTTCATATCCAGTCACTTCCATCATACCTGTGTAATTAAATACTAGAATCCTTTAATAGCTTATAAGTGAAGGTTTTAATACATATAAGGCCACCTGAATGTGAATTTTCATGTCTAATCATTTGTATATACAAGTTTTTCTCTTGAGAGTTATCCTTTTGAATAAAATATCCTGAGACATTTAGAAACCTTTCAGAACTATTGTTTTAGTATGACTTTTGCAATTTGTTTCATTAAGTATAGCAGAGTATAGACTCTGCTTCATGATATCATGAAAATCTTGTTTTAAAAGAAAGAAACTCTTGAAATATTGAGTTTATTTTCCTTTAATAGTATTTAAGTTGAAACAAAACCACAGTTTTCATGAAATTTCCAAATAATATAGGTTTTTATGAAGGCACAAATAGGGTATGGGCTTATAAATTTAGAAAAAAATGTATTATATACCAATTCAGTGTATCTTATGCTCATAATTTCTAAAAATGTAATAAAATTCGATTTAAAAGCAGCTCTGAATACTCATAAGACTTATAATATTTCAACAGTGATTCTAGTGGCAAACCTTCAGATTTGTTTTCAAACTTCAATATTACATAATAATTCAATCATCATCTTTGAATTTGCAAAACTGCATACTAATTTCATCATCTCTGTCCAAATTAATTTTTGGTTTTACCTGATATATTTTCAAGATTTCTTAAACATATTAATTTTTTAAGTGAATGCTAAATGTCCGTGGATATTACCTTATGAATGTCATATACCAGATCATATGCAAATCTATTAATCAAAGAAAATAATCCCTTAATAATCTATTAATCAAAGGAAATAATCCCTTAACAGTGTGAGAGAGACGCGGCACAGTAGTTCAGTGGTTAGAATACCTGCCCGGAAAGTGGGAGACCTGGGTTCGAGTCCCAGTCGTGTCGCTATTTTTCACACTTGTTTTTCCTTTGGGATTTTCGTAGGTTTTCAACCTACTAAGTTACCTTCCTTTCCTTTATCCTTGTTAATCTATTAATCCTTTTGATGTCACTGAGCTCTGTAAGTAAAGCAGGTAATGGTTATTGTAGATGATGCTTGTGATGATGTTTTGGTGTTTGGATAATGCTTGTGATGATGTTTGGATAATGCTTGTGATGAAGTTTGACAATGCAAGGTTAACTGATCATGTATCTTCGGATAAATATAGCTTCTTATTGAATGATGATTCCATTGTTATAAAGTATTTTAACCAAATTTCAATATCTTACCTCTAGACTCTCCTTATCGCACTGCTATCAGTGGAGCAGTTCTTAAATTACAAGAGGAAGGGAAACTGCATATCCTAAAGACTAGATGGTGGAAAGAGAAACGTGGTGGTGGATCCTGCAGAGTGAGTATACTTTTAAATGGGTAATTCATCCTAAAGAAACTTTTTTCCAAATGTAAATGATTTTTTGATGAAATCAGATGATATAGACTGATTAACATTTTCTAAAGACAGTAATTAATATTTCTCTGAAGCATTTTTACTCTGTAAAACTGCTTTTGCTGATAATTTATTATGGATTTTGTGAATGTTAAATTACTGCTAACCTGGACTGAACTATACCTTAATTGATTCAGACATTACCATTATCATTTCCTCTTATAGATAAATCTGTTAGCAGGCTATGGGCAATACATTTTGTGACTCCCATTGAAAGACATAATCTTTCAATCTCTCTTTTGCATTGAGGTTCGTATTGAAGGGATTTTTTAGGAAATAATTCTTTTTCAATTCACTCCACTTGAACTCTCCAGTTCTTCCTTTTTCACATAATTTTTTCATCCATGCCTGGAATTTCTAATTCTCTCCTGATATCACGATTTCATAATCCATCCTATTTAATGTAATCCTTTTCCAATCTGCAAAGCTGCGTTTCAGCTGTTTATATTCTACTTCAGTATTTTTTCAGTATCCATAATTCCAATCCATGAAAAAGATTTGGCTCTGCCATAACTTCATAAAATGAACTTTACTTCTTGTCTTTCCTTTTCTGATTCTTCTTATTGTTTTGGATATTGGTGTCATTGTAACCTATTGTCTACGTCTTTTTATTGTTGTATGTTTTATTAATCCCTAAATTGGGTACTTTGGGTTCCATGTTATGATTGTACATTAAAATTTTCACTTTTACTGGTTCCTTCCAAAACTAGCCATTTTTTTCAAATCATTTTTGAAAGCTCTCTCAGGTCTTCTTCTGGTTTGTTGAATATTAACTTCATCATCAGGTATCAGAAAATAGTGGAGTGTTGATTGCTGTGAATCTTATCCCTGAATTGACTATAAGCTTCCTGTTTCTGATGAATCACATAAATAATAGACTAATTTCATCCTTGTGTCAATCTCTGTTTCTTTGTACTTCATCTGTCAACTTATTGCCAACCTCTGTCTGAATACTTGTATTGTTTTGCAAGCTTCTTATGCTTGGTTGTAGATGAAAAGGATGATTTCTGGTTTTCAATAATTGCCTCTATTTTTATTGGCTAATGCAGTCAAACATTGGAGTGATCTATAAAAGTTAGAAGGGTTTCTAATTTAAATTTTCATTGTTTCTCCATAAGCTGTTACATTACTAATATATTGTTAGTATTACTTTAGTGTCAGTGTAAAGTCTACCTTCATATCTGTGTAAGCCTTTCCTTTCTAAAATCAGGTTGATTTTTAAGTATTAATAAATAAGAGATTTGAGACAGCAGTGTATTTTATATTTGACCCTATTTTTTATTAGCTAAATTCATTAAATTAATTTACCTACAACATTCACCCATATTTGTTTCTTTTTTGAAGTAATGACTTCAGTCTTTCTCCATTTGTTGGAAATCTTGTGAGTGGCCCAGCAATGATTAAGAAAATAAGGAAATCTTACCTTCAGTGTGTCATTAATGTGTGTACTTTATCAATTCTGATTTGATTCCATCAGGGTTATTAAATTTTGTTGTGTCTTTTAGGCTTTACTAAATTTTCTTCCATGTTTATATGCATAGATTCATATCTTATGAATTTATATTTAGGCGTTTCCTATATTGTTTGTACTGTTGCACTCATCCTTTTTACTGATATGGAATACAATTTTGCCACATCTTCATCTTTTTTATTTAGAAGTCTCAGCACTTTTAGCTACATTTTGATGGTCATGCAAATATCTTTCCATGTTATTGATAAATCAGTGCTAGCAATCTTGGAGTCCTTTTCTTACTATTTGCTTTCTGATGTTTTAGTTTAGACTCATATATTACTAAGATTTCTTTCTTTTTCTTGGTGTCATTCAAATAATTGTTATGTACGTTCATCTATTTTTTGTTTCCATATTTTAAAACTTTTCATTAAACCAATGGAGTGTTAATTTGTGCTTAAGACAGAGAGGGAGGAAGAGCTTTTAAAAGGATAGAAAGACTTTATTTTCAAATGAATAATATTCCTATTATACATTATTGTTTCAAATCTTCTCTGGTTAAAAAAATATTCATTAGACATTGCAGAAATTCAGGAAGTACTTTATTACCTTGCTGATCTTACAATAGCATAAAAATAAGGAAACTATAACAACTGATTTTGGCATGACTGTTATTAGGTTGAGATGGTAGGCTAGGAAGCGACATTTAAGTTGACAAAGTAGAAGATGGAGGTGAGATGTGAAATTCTTCATCAAAATTCTATTTCCTTTGCTCACATTTAACCTTCCATGTTTTACCAACCATTCCTTTCTACTATCCATTTGCTGACAATTTACTTTGCCCTTTCACATCTCCTTTTTAATGCTATATTTTACCATGATCGAACTTTTGATGAAAATCGTTGATTTGTTATATATAAGTTCTAAGGGCTGGAAAATTAAACATAAAATAAGATACCTTATGTCTTACTACAGGAAGCTGATACTATGGATTATTTCAATGTTACTGAATTTCATCCGTCAAAGAAGATAATATCAATCTTAACGTGAATATGATGAGGTGTTACATTTCAGAAGCCTATTAGTCTGAACTTTATTTGAATGAAATTTGTATGAACCAGTGATGATCTCTATTAAAATTCAAATTTCAGAAATGGTGGCTTTCCATTTTTTTAAATATTACATCTGAAACAATAGAAAGCACTGCTCCTCAATGTTTAAGTCTCTTCCTTTTGAGTATTGACAAATCAATTTCTTATTTGTTCTTGTTATATACGTGCTGTCTGTAAATTGCAGGATGACACATCTAAAAGTAGCAGTGCAGCCAATGAACTAGGTTTGGCCAATGTTGGTGGTGTCTTTGTTGTGCTGATGGGGGGCATGGGAGTGGCATGTGTCATTGCAGTCTGCGAGTTCGTGTGGAAATCCCGGAAGGTAGCTGTGGAGGACAGGGTGAGGAGGAGGAGGAGAAGACGTAGGAGAGGGGGTGAAGGGAAGGGTAGTGAGGGAGGGTCTGTGATTGGTGGAGAAGCTGTGGTTGTTGTGGGAGGCATTGGATTTAATGAGAAAAAAGGAGGCCCAAGAGGTGGCCGTGATTCAGGGAGTGAGGGTTCAATAACAGATGGCTTGCTCTGAAACCATCATATACTTGACAAATTAAAAGCATTTAAATCATTGCCGTAGTAATACTCCTGGTTTTTGATGTTTTTTACAGATTTTGTACTATTTTATCCATAAAATTTAGAAAATGTTTAGATTTTTCTTTCTTATAGAGTAAAATCAGAGCAAGACAGACTGTTTTACATATTATTTGCTCATTGCAATTATTATAAACAATTTTGTATGAATGAAATTTACCTTGGGTATTGGTTATTAGATTCTTTTTCTGATATAAATTTACATTTGAATTATTTTCAACAAACTCTTCAGCATCTTTTACAGGGTTTAAATAAAGATGCATTGACAATCGTGCCATTGACAACATTTATCACCTATAATGATTTCATTGCTCAGAATTTATGCTACTTTTTATACAAAAATCATAAGGTGTAATAAAGTATGTTACTCAATGGCTATATGAGTTTTCTTGAAAAATATGTAGAACCAATTAGAGATAGAAAATTGAAGTATGCATAAAACATTTTTATGACAGTGAGGTTGCCTTTACAAGATTATTCATTCATGGATATTCCAAGTCCCATGAAATATCCAGTCAAAAGTAAACTTTTACAAATTATTTGTATTATTTTAGTTATTATCATCCCCATATAAGAAAAATCATCTCCTTGAATTATATATTCAAGTGAAAATGTTAAAGTGATTTTCTTAGTTCTCTCCAAACTATCTCTTTTACATTACTTTCAATCCTGGATCACCTAGGAGGTAAGTTGATCATAAGAATTTTTTTCATTCCAAATGTGTGTACTCATTCTCATTAGTCTCCCAATCTCCTATTTCCCTCAGTGTATTAAGCATAGTTAAGTAAATAAATTTTTATTCAAAATCCTGTCTTTTCTCATTTTTATTTGCCTAATTTGCTTCTTGAGCATGCTCAAAACTTGTTGTATTATATCATAAACTGTTAATAATTTTAAATTACATTATATAATGTTTTAAGAGATATTCATTGTGAATAATTAAAAACTTCTCTTTCCTTTACAGTTCTGCAAAACAATTTGAATTCCACTATTCATTCATTTGTTGTTATAAAAATACTTTTATAATCTGTAGCTACAAGTTTTCAAGTATCAAAAAGTAAGACTTCATTGTTGACTTTTTGAGGTGTACATACAGAGAGATATATTAGAGAAATATATTCTGGGACAATTTATAGCGAATTTCAAATTCTTGATCAGGAGAACTTTCAAGGGGGATATTCAACAGTTTATTAAAGATCTTTCCTCTGTATAAATATGACAGTTACATTGCACAACCACAAATAAAAGATGAAAATATTAATTTTTATTTTAATGTATTATTCAATACCTGTGTACTAAAGTTTTGCATTACAGTAATATAAACTCTTAAATGCCATAGAAATTTCATATTTTAAAGCCTTGATGCTGCAAGATTATTGAAATTTTTATGTTGCCTTGAAACTTTCATTTACATAACCAAATTCTTCTTTATTTAATAAGAAAGGCACTTAGTTAAAGGAGTAATGGCTTCAAAACACATACAAACACTATGTATGATTGTAAGAAAATTTGAAGAAACAAGAGTGCTTCTACAGTGGTAGTAACTAATTATTGAACTGACCTATTAAATAAACATTACCCCCATTTGAGTAAGGCATGCATGTTATACAACTAATAAAATTTTGTTTTCTACTGTTGGCCACAATCCTTTACCATTATGTCTATCATTTTTCATTTTACTTATTAGTTAGCATATTATTATATCATTTGCAATTAAAATTATCTCATAATACAGCAATCATCTTGATATAGCATTGGTTAATAGTGATAGGTGCCTTTAATCAAAAAATATTTTACATCATTTGATTGAAAATATATAGTGCATTACAGTTACTCTTATGTCACATGTGATGGTTGTTATTTAAAACATGCCCATGTGGAAAACTTTTATTGGTTCTTTCCTTGGTTCCATAGTCAACCTCTCTATGCTCAGAAATGGCCTCCGAGTTGAAGATGGCTCTACGTTGCCGAGGTTCCACTAGACCTGCAAGAAATAAGAAGAAAAGCAAAGCAGCCTCCCAAGGAATACCATGCGGTGGCCCCTCTGATAATCCTCACTTTGTATCACTTAGCCACTATGGACAATATGGATTTTCCACAAAGGATCCATCATGAGAAAAAAGTAATGCCAAAACAAGCAATTAAGTGGTACTGGGTTTTAAAAGGATTACTTAAATCAGGTAGTGTGATCGAAGAGGAAATGTGAAGAAGTGAGTGAATACTCTTGTGAACCTGCAGATTTATGAGATGGGCAAGAAACACGTTATTTTAAAAGATCGTAAAAAAACATAGATTTAATCAGCATTTTCTCATTCAAGAAACTACAATTTGGTATAAGTAGCATTGATATAACTAAGCTGTTGAAAATTGTAACTTTTTCTTGAGTGGGATTATGGAAAAATATTTTACTTCTTTTTCTAAGAATATTTGGAAAGTGGGGTTTGCTCTTTCATTTCATTAAAATACTGAGTGGCATGTAATCCAGTTTATCTTCATATCAATTTTCCACATGAATCTGAGTTTGACTGAAAAGCAGTCAAGTCATGTAAAAATGTTTTCTGTATTCCTTGTACTACATTAGGGAGAATTACCATGTTTTATTTGGCTTTAAAATTGTTTCAGCATTCAAGGTTGTTGAATTTTCAGCAGCAATAATTTGTAACTAAAAGCCAGTTATAGATTCTCGATGGAGTACTGGATATGGATGGTTATATGTGAGATTCATTTTTGTGGAAATACTTTAACTTAGATTTCATAATCTTTAAACTTCTTATCTTATGATTGATACTTTTGAAGAAGCACACAGGATACATGAAAGTAACATAAGTGATAAAGATTGTAATTATATTTCCAATGTGTTTTCTTTGGCACAAATCAACTTCAATTAGGTACAGTTCCAAATAACTCTCATTTCTTAACTGGATCAATGTGAATAATAATTCCTCTTTAGCCTAGCCATTGTTTAACATTTGTATTTTTTATATATGCACAATTATGATGGAAAAAATAGTAAAATATATTAGCCAAGTTTTACTGTTTTATCATTGATCAAAATATTTTAATGCACATTAATTTTACTTCATTAGGACTCTACCTATAGTTATGGTTTGATTGATTTTATTCTATAACTGAGAAAATCATAATATTAAAAAAAAATCTTTCCATTATATTTTAATAGCAATTTCAATGAAATTATGTTCTCTTATTGATGATTTTTACCTGAACATCAAGGTTATTAATCAGTCAAGTTATAAAATTGGCAATTCACCAGCAATTATGCTGCTTCAGCTTTGTTTGCTTAGTTTCCCGTAGGCATAAATTCTTTCATCATGAAAATCAGTTTTCTGGAGTGAACTATTTATTTTAATTCTGGTTTTTGCATACTCGTTTTCTCTTCTGCATTCAAAAATATTATACTAGTTTGCTTTGATGCACTATTTTAATGAATGTAACACTGTTGGTTGTTTTAAGAAACAGTCATTGATCATATATTAAGAAAGCATAGCATTCAATTCACTATTGTGCTGGATATTTAAAATTATGTACAATTTTAAAGAAAAAGAGTGGGGACTTTCTGAAGACATAGTGAAGGCATTGTCAATTGAAAAGCAAAATGTAACCCTAGGTAGTTATACTGTAAGTGGAAAAGAAGACATCTCTTAAGGTTAACATCTCATACCTTTGTAGCAAAATGTAAAATTTGAAAATTAGTTATTTTAATTATTAAACCAAAAGTTCAATCTTTCTTAAAGCAATGATTGGCTAAAAGTTTGCACTCTTGAGATATCATATATTCATCTTGACTAAGTGAGTACACCTAACTCAAGACATATTTGGTCCAGCCACTTGAAGGTTTTTCAGTTTGCAAAATCTTGAAGATGATTCTAGATAATTTAACAATCACTCTGTTTATGTATTTACATATAAAAGAGGCGAGAAAAGAGTCCTAGCCAGGTGCATATATTTCATTATTATGGAGTGATTTGCTGATCCTGTACATTTTTCATTTTTTTCTGTTGGAGATGAGTTTGTGTTTTCTGCTAAAATCAATCTTAATATCATTTGATGATTACTTTGCATCTATCCAAAATATTTTGTTAAGATCCTGAAGAAATTAAGTATTTAGTTATGAAGATATCTTTCGAGAGTCTGGTTGTTTTCTTCATTGTTGACTTTTTGAAGCCTTGTTCAATAAGTCACCGCAATTTTTAATTTTTTATTCCTCTGATATATGCAGCATCTACATTCAGGCATTTTAGGAATCACTCTTAATCCTCTTGTCCTGGAGTTCCATCAACTGCATTTTCTTTATTGTATTGCTCCATTTCTTTCTGTTTTTGCTTTAGAGCAAGCCTGCACAATATATGGACCCTGAGCCACTTGAATGTAGGAAGTCATACTTATTTGCAAAAAATTGTAACTATCTGAATGTTGAGAATGAAGAAATTGAAGTATCAAGAACTATTTGAATGACGCTTTAATTATATCAACCTCTGATTTCATTCCAAATTAAAAAACAGTGTTTCTGAGAAAATCAAGTGTATCTCATTAAATATGTTCTTGTTTTATGTTGAAATAAATACTATTTACATTTTATAAAAATAACCTTAATTTCCCCAAAAGTATTCATCATAACTGCTGCTGCTCACCATAACTTTTTGTCATGTCCATATGGCCCTTCCATTTTTGTAAGATGTTAAGATTTGGTTAATAATATGAAACTGCTAAATAAAGTTGCTCTATTCAGGGCCTTTAACTATATCAATATCAAATTCAAAGCTTTTAGGGATGGTATAGCTTCAGAGTGAGATCTCTACTAAAATCTGGGAGATGAATTGAGAGGGTATCTGGAGAGATATTATTCCAGGAAATTTGAATGCCACCAGAAAAAAATGGCCAATTGGTTTGTTAATCATTCCAATAGATTATAATCGAGTGACACTTCATTCACAAGCTTCCAGGAGAGGCCACGAGAGAAAAATATCTGATTGTAATGTCTACCTGTTTTTTCTTTGGAAAGGATGTACTTGTGTCTTAGAGAGATAATGAAATGATTTTTACTTATCCAAACTATCCTGCTATAGATATCTCCTTGAACTAATTGATAGATAGCAGCATGTCCAATTTACAACACAAATAACAGTATGTATGAGCATCCACTTCGATGTATGTGCCGGGTCCAGTCGCATTGAATTATCAAGATGAGCAATTCTTACTTAGTTGTTTCATTTACTTTACTTATGCAACTAAAGTCAATTCAGAACCAATGAGCAGTTCTTTTTCACGATTAAATACATACTCGAATAGAATTTTCGAATACTTTTTGGGCTCTTATAGAGAATATTCTCAATGACTTCCTTAAACTTCTTAAACTTAAATTAACTTCTTGGTGTTTCTTGTGATCCTGGTTAATCGCCGTTACTCCATGGCAATGGTATTGAGTTTGATTATGCTTTTGGAAAATTATATCAACTCTGCTATTGAAGGAGTTGAATGTGATGCATTTTTTTAGCGATTAATATTGTATCAAGGAGATGGTTAATTTTCATCTTACTTTTAACGATCATAGTCCTATCTATATCTGAAATCTTTGTAACCAAAACCAGATTTATCTTCAATCATTGTAATTTGGATTTGTAGTAGTGACAGTGCGTAAGTTAGTTGAGTTCACAGATATTCTGTATATGTTATATTGCATTTCTTGTGGCAAAATAGTTTCTCTGCTGTCCAATCTAGCTAACAGTATCCTGATTGTTCCTGTGTCCTTCGAGATTTGTGTTGCATAGTCGACAGCCAGAATGCAATTGTCTACAAACAATGCTCAATGTGAGGGTAGATTGGTTAAAGCTACGTAAGTAACTTATGTTTAGTTTTAACTCATGATCTTAAAGGCTGAAAAATGGGGTTGGGTCTGTGCTATTAACGCGGACATGGGAATTTCCACAATTGTAGATGACAGGTGTCTGCCAAGATTGTGACCTTTAGGTGGCTTCTCAAACTAATGCAACCATTTTATTGAATGGATTGAGTGTTGTAGCACCAATAACTTCACCTTATACTATTGTGTGTGCTATGCAGTTATGTAATCATAGAGGAAGGATGAGGTTCCTTACTTCTCAGAGACTGCTCAGATGGCTCAGACCATGTTTAAGATGAGGAGGTGCAAATCATCATTGGAGGCGTAGATTGTGGGCGTTTCTTAATTTATTTAATTGAGAAGACAGCCAAATGTGCAGAGCATAATAGGCAGTTTGAGTTTTGGGCAGTATTTTATTTTAGGAATATTACTTTCTCATTTCATTATAAAATTCTTTTTATCTTTATCCATAAACTGAACAATATTTCCCAGACCTTCGTCTGGGAAATATTGTTCAGTTATTAATTTTTCTCATCATTTACAAGTTCCATCATTTGCCCTGTTATAGGGAAAAGTAACTAATTAAAAGAGGCAGGTAACGGTAAGCCTTCCATGAAATTTAGATTTTAAAACTCCCTGTAATAAATGGCATACAGATTGAAAAACGTTTACTAATGAGTATTGATAGAGCGAAATAATTCTCTAATGTTATGGTGAAGAAAATTATCCTGGGAATAGTCTCATAATGTAATAAGCATATTTTGTAAATTAGGNATATTACTGACTTGAAAAATTCCTTCTTTTTTTAAGATAATTAGCATTGTTTCTTAAATTAATGATTTTATTATGCCATACTCTGTAAATAATTGATTTAGGAATAAGTCCATTACATGCCTATCAAGTAATGACATTTGTCAATATGAGGAATATACTTATATATGAAAAAACTTTAATGAGATTATTTCATCAACGATTTAATTTTTTGTAAATTTCTACATATACATATACATATAATCACTATTCATGATAGCAAAAAGCATGAGAATATCATTACTCGAATGTGGTGATATCAAGACAGTGAAACCATTAAAAATCTGTGGTAGAAAAAATAAAGTGACGCATCTCGTGAAGAATACGATAAGCTATAAGTTATGTCATGATCCTGAGTAGATGTTTGTTAATATTTTTAGTATTAAAATTTATACTGCGTGAGGATTCCAAAAACAAACGGAACATCCGCCAATTTAAAAAGGCGGCAGATATCCCTGACTAGGCACATCTGCCTGAGTAGGTCGATTCAGTGAAGAATCCTCAATAGACGTCTGTCCAGCAAATTGCTGGTGTTCAGTTCCATGGACCTGATTTTGAATGCTTCCTCCGACTAAGTGCCCTTCACTGGAGGGGTACTGAACCTGTTGATGGTTGAACTGGTCTGAAGAAGGTGTGAAATTTGGTTGCGTAACTTCATTTTGTTGATGGACAGGAAGTCCAGGACTATCATGTTGGGGGTGTGGTCTGCCTCCATGTGGTTTTCCTTGTGGTCTTATTTGCGGTCTTCCTGGAGAAACAACAGGTCGTCCAGGTCTAACCCCGAATTGATTTCCTGGTCTTCCACCATCATGTTGTGGGCCTACATTTGGGCGGTCTCCAGGTCTTCCACCTTGGCCTGTCTGGTGAGGCCGGTTACCTGGTCTTCCCCCTCCGAATTGGTTGCCTGTATGAGTAGGTCGGTGGTTTGTTTGAAAAGGGCGGTGTCCTGGTCGTCCGCCGTGTGGCGGCCTGCCTTGATGTCCAGGTCTTCCACCAAATCCTCCTGATCCTCCTCCAACTGATCCTCCGCCTCCACCAACTGATCCTCCTCCAACTAATCCTCCTCCCCCTCCAACTGATCCTCCGCCTCCACCAACTGATCCTCCTCCAACTAATCCTCCTCCCCCTCCAACTGATCCTCCTCCACCTGATCCCCCAATTCCACTCGCAGATGTGGTATCTTGCTGTACAAGTTGAGGCTTCTCTGGAGTAACGTACAGAAATTCGTTAAGATGATAAAGACTTTCGGCAGTTGAACAGTCAAATTGGTGCCACCAAACGCAAACGAAGTACTCTTGATGAAATATTGTCCCCAGGGGACACAGGAAGTTGTAAGTGAACCCATTATTGCATACATGGAATCCCTGACAACTAGTCTCAACATCGGCATAGTAACCAGGAAACTTTTGAGCGTCACAGCTAAAAGAAGTCTGAGGAAAGGATTCGTAGTTTGGGTAATCCTTCCCAGGTTCTCCTGGAATGGCTGATAGGTCTCCTCCTAGGTAACTTCCGTCGTCATTACCATCGCTTTGCGTGTCATGCAATTCAGACACGAAGCTCGAACCGCCAGTGCTACTCACCCCACCTATTCCATTCACACTGCCTACGTGGCTAACACCACCTACGCTGCTAACGCCGCCTACGTTGCTAGCACCGCCTACTGAAGCGACACCACCAACGTTGCTGACACTACCAGTTCCAGATACTCCACCAACATTGGAAACTCCTCCCAATCCAGCAATACCACCAACTCCATTAGGACCTCCAGGATGACCCACAAAACCTGATCCATGAGATTCGAAATGGTTGCTAGGATGAGGCCTTATTACAAGTGGTCCAGCGGGAAATGGTAGAGGAAATGGATGAGTAACTTGCGTGGTAACCTGGGAAGAAAGTTTTGAGGAATTCATGTGAAAACATCTTGTAAGTTAAAAGCTTAAGGGATGAGGCACATTAATGTTGGCTTCTACCGGATTATGACTAACCTGTTGTCCTGATCCATGAGAACCATGAGATCCCTGGAATCCATGAGATCCCTGGACTCCTTGAGAATCCTGTAATCCGATAGATCCTTCAAAGGAGCCACCATGATGCTCCTGCTCATGGTGTTGTTCTTGAGCGACATGGGTTCCCTGCACTCCGTGGGAGCCTCCTACATTATGCAATCCCTGCACTCCGTGGGAGCCTCCTACATTATGCAATCCCTGCACTCCGTGGGAGCCTCCTACATTATGCAATCCCTGCACATCCTGTTGAGTTCCATGACTAACTTGTGTTACGTGCCCAGTTCCAGACACTTGCGAATTTTGTGAAGTAGGTACGGACTGGCTAGGCACTCCCGGCCGATAGGGATTGGAAGGCGGTCTGTAATGGTATCCTTTCTCCCCCTTTTATATAAGGAAATATTTGATTGATGAGTATTAACCTATCTGACATTCCGCTGGTTGGCAATAATTTCGACCATTATTCATATATTAGAACTGCTAAAGAGATGTAAAAGCAGCAATTAAATATCTGTATTTAGAAGAAACAAATTACCCATTGCCGCTGATGGATTTCTTTTTCTTATAAATTATGTTAGCCATATATTTTTATCATATTTATTGTTTTGTGTTTGAAGTACACAATATGTATAAGCATTTTTATGTTTTTCAGTAGAAATAATGTAAATACATTATTAATTATTTTTTAAAGAAACGATTTTAAAGATGTACTTACCACATCCGCGTAACTCACAGCCGAAAGGGCTGTAAAAAAAGAATTTTTCATTTGTAAGAGATTTTTTTCAAATAAGTAGATGTCATTTCTTTTGATTAATCAGCTACAACTATTTTCCGTTTGTAAATGGAATTCTCATCTTTCTATTTTATCTAACGATTCGGACAGTGATCCAAATTAACGAATAGAACAATAGCACATACTCTAGAGGCTATTTTATTTCTTTCATTTATTTAAACAGAACTTAAAGAGGGTATTACAATGGTGGAGCTACTTATATGGTACTACCCAATATTTGTTTTGTTGTTAATCATTAATATTATTATTTTGAAACGTCATGCAATAAGTAGCAATATATAAAAAACAGATATAATGGATTTTTAGATACAAATTTCTACATTAAACTATACATGAATGAGCGAGGTAAGACTGCGGACTTACTCAATCAAAGTAGTGTCACTTTGAGGGAAATTGATCAAAACCTTCACGTCCTAACGTGTTGTAGCATCAAGAGATGTCCTTTATTTGAATGTTTTTCGCAGAATAATTTTGATAGAGGTATCTGATTTTATATTTTGAATTCCGAAATGGAATTAAGATGTATATCAAATGGATTTGGGTCTTATGGGTAGCTAAATGGGTGGCGCGTTAGCACTCTGTGAAATAGGTTCCAGCCTCGATTCCCGGTGGGGGCCTATATGTGCGAAGTGAACAGCCATTGCAGCACTTTAAAAACCTGCTATAAATCCGATGGTAACGGTTATGTATATGCTGTGTGTAAATGCTGTACTCTATTTATATAAAAATTTTTATCAAGGCACATATACTACATTCAACACATTCAATAAAGCCGTTTTATCATTATTATAGACTACAATACGTTATAATATAAACGTGTTTTGAAGATATAATATATTTCTGTAAGTTTTGCAATTATTTTGACTAATTTTACAATCTTGAGTTACTTATATGCAAACTTATAATATTTTGGTTGAATAAATAACAGCCATGGAGGCCTCAATTCAGTTTAATTCTCAGTACCTATTTCAAATTATTTTCATCCTACTATTTTACTCTTAAGACATAGCATTTCGTCCCATTTTAGTACTCTGTTTGTGGTTAAGTTAGATTCTGAAACCTATCCTAACAGTTTTAATGGCTCATTGCAGTCAGGCGTCAGAAATCATTCATGCAGACTTAGTTGAGAAAACGATGAAAATTGCTTAAAAAAGACATCGAAAATAGGAAGAAAAGAGAGAGTTTACTCAGCGACTGAAAAGTCAGTATGTTTAGCGTGATGCGAAGATCGAAATACCTCTAAACGTAGACAATAGCATGCCAAGGAAGTGCATAAGTAAGCTATCAGGGACCGTACATATATGCTTCTCTTACTACAGCTGGTGCAGTTCGAGAAAATATAAAATTCATTATAATAAATAATTGAGTAGTAAGTATTTGAATGAAGAAAATATTACATTTCAGCTCATCTAGTTGAAAAATCCACGTAAACGGATATGTTTCCTAAAGAGTATGTTTGCATTGTATGATTTCTGTGATAATTTGAATGACTTATTTCAGATATCAAATATTTGAGATTTATACGCACATGCGATCGTGTGAAACTGAAGCACGTTATGATCTTATTGGTTAGAAAACAAATTCTTGGATATCTTTAATTTACCGCAAACTGGAGAAAAACTGAAATGCATACACTTGCACATATCTCATCTCAATTCTTACAAAGATACACCATAGAATCCCTTTCGCCTAATTTGAAGAATTTGATTTTCGGCTCAACTTATCGTTGTAGTTATAGGTGTTAAAATGATATAGTGTTCTACTCCCATCAATTCTGATGGTTATAAATACAATTACTCCAAAAACTGATATTGCTTTTCATGCTCTCAGTCGCAATTTTAATGAGATGTATTAATAGTAATATTAATAAAACGTCTTTATATAAGGGCGAGATTGAGAATTATTGGTCTCTTCTTGCATCTAACCCTTCTATATAAGCTATGAAGATATAAGCTTAAAATTTGCATCGATTTGAAACCGATGACTATAACGGAAAACTGAACTTACCTGCCAACAGGAGTAACAGCTTCATACCCGGTTCGAGGATTCCCTCTGAAATGAAAAAAAATAGTTCGAATGGTAAAGAGCAGAATTTTCGGAAACAGTCAGCAGGTATATGGGTCTCTTTTGAGCAATGAATTTAAACTCTCGTCACTCCGATATCCGCTCGTTCCGTGGCTTAAGATATGTGGTATAACATCCCACACACAACATTAAGTCCAAATACCAAATCAAATACGGTACATAAAAAATGCGGACTCAAATATACAAATAAACTGACGATCAGGCTGAATTAATTTGATATTTTGAATGGCTCTTTCGGTTTAGCTAATCATGAATTTGTCTCCGATATACATGCAGTTTTATTATTTCGTAATATCTATTTTTTTCATATTCCCTCTTTATATATGAATTTGATGTTCACTCTTTATCTTTTACTCTAGAATTGTACAATTTCAGAAACAAGGTAAATTTATTATACTCATTACAGTTCACGGGGTGACAAAAGGAACAATGGGCAAATTCATATATATTTCCCCTTTTAGACGCGGTAATCTTTAAAACAAAGCAAAATGGAAAAATAGCGTAATCGAATATTTAAACCCATTTAATAAAAGTGTACTAAGTTGGGAAACGGATGCATGGCATTAAATGTAAACGGATTTAACTCCAAAGCACGTCAATGGATGGAGAGGTGTATTTACCTTTACTACTTTACCTTATTGTGTAAACCCAGTTTTAAAATACAAAATTGCAGTCTTATCATAGACTCATTTCGTAAAATGAAAGAAGAGGTACACAACCAGGAATTTATTGCGATTAACATAATTTAAACTTTGTTTTGAATTTATTTTACGGAAGAGTTTACTGCAATAGATTTTATGCCGTACTTAATAAGGTAACAGAGAAGGCAAATAAACTATTAGGATGGATTTTCGACCTGTTTTTATTTGTTTAGAAAAAACCCTTACGTAATGCTATAGATATTTATTCTGTATAGATAGTCTTTCCTTAGTTTCATTGAAAAATCTTGGTAATCTAAAATTATGAGGTTATGGTAAGACCATCATAGATATATTCAGTTGAGAAAAAGAAATTATTTTCACACATTGATATCTGAAAAAGTTGAAAGTGAATTTCCCAATAGTTTTATTGGGAAATTCTAGCCTATTTTTAAACGATACCCTAATAAATATTATTTAATGAACGAATCCGTGAATTCAAATATATTGTCCTATCAAAAATGTCTAAATAAATTTATAATCTATTGCGCATTGCAGTTTATCTAGTTGCTTACGAAGGAATCAAATCCTATGTATTAATGGACAGTTAATTTTTCAACAAAGATATCCTCATTTTAGACCGTATTTATGTGAAATTCCACAAATGGAAGAATAAATTAATGATCTATGGTTTAAATTGGAAGATTTCAACCGCGCTTTTCACTGACAAGAAAAACTGGATACCAAAATTGGATCAGAAAAACGCAGTGTAGTCCTGCAGTAAGACATGATTTAATGCTATAAGTATGCTTTTTAGATTATTTCTAGGTGTCCACTTGAAAAACAAGTTATTGCAGAAATGATTGATGGCGATAACTGAATGATGATGACGATCAGTGAGGGTAGAAAACGAAGCAAGTGATCAAAGAATAATTTCATCATCGTCATGCTTTCTTTAATACAAAACTTTTGGTTACTTTTTTTTGTTAAGAACTAATAAACGCAAAAGAAGCACTTAGAATCCTCTTATATTTTGGAAATAGATTGGGACTCTACATCAAAGCCAGAAAGAAACTTGGATTGGATGGACTCACCTTGGAGAGGTCTGTGAGCACTAGAAGATCTTCAACAGCCGGGGACTGCTTTGCAGATGCAGCCTATTCCAGACTCCTCCACTATTTATATGATCGTCTCTGCCCATCCCCACACTTCCCCACCCATCTTCACTCTCCCTTTCTTCGTGCCTTCCAATTTCACTCTCGATCTCTGCTCACTCTCCTCCTCCATAGAGTATCTCCACATCCTTTTCTCAATACATCCTTCGGGCTTCACATCATTGTCATAACCGTACCCCATACTCTCTATGCCCTCGAAAAAACGATTCCATCATCAATCCTCATCTCATTACCATCGCTCATAATCACAATCGCCAATTTTCAACGCCTCCTCGTGATGATGTCAAAAATTCAAATTTTCTTCCGCTAATATGTTAAACAAGTAAATTTGCAGAACCTGACTTATAGTGAGAAAATTTGTAGCCCATATCTTACCGTCATACGGTTTCCTTTACTGTCTACTGAACAGACCTATTTAAGAAGGAAAGATAGCGTTTTGGAACAGTTATAAAAATTAAATTGGATGAAAATTTACCTTAGTATAGTTGAATGAAAAACAGCAGTTTTCTCATTCGCTGGGCCTTAAACGTAATCAATAGTATAATATAATACACTCTAAATACAAAGTAGAGCGAAAAAAACTCTTATGCTAGCAATATGGTCCTGTTGCCATATCATGATGAATGAAATATTTATCATTTGTCTTTTGGTACGGAATAGAGAAAAATGTATATTTTATATACTTTTGTCTCAGTCGTTGTTCATGGTTGTGATGATATGGAAGCTACTGAGGTATGAGTTCTGCCGAATAATGGTATTAATTAAGGGTTCTCTTTATACAATGTTACGGAAAGTGTTACTTATAGAGTCATTGTGTTTCACTAACGTGGGATTCTTCTGTTTATAGCCTTTTGGCTCAGTAAGGAAAGCAAGGGCAAACTATGTCACTCCTCATCTTGCCTAGTAAGCCTCATTTCCCTCTCTTAGCTCTTCGTAGCTCATGGTGGAGGGACTGAGGTCCCAACCGGCCTTTAGACTGAATACTTTACATACAGACTAGCAATATATTAATTAAATGTATTATGTTAGATTAATTCTATAATTATGCAAAATTCATTTTTCCTTAATAGCCTTATTCTCGTCAGTTATGGGGTCAGTTGATGGTTATGGATGATATGTGACGACACTGATGAATTTGGTTCTGGCGCGCAAATTTTTACGGGCAGATGCTCTTCCTGCCGCTAACCATTGCAGACAAAATCAAACACACACACAAAAATATTCCATCAGCCAGGACTCGAACACTGGACCTTGGAGTGGGAGCGCTAACCAACACATCACCGCAGCAGATACCATGGTACTCATTTGGATCCTAAATTGATTCATAGTAAGGTGTACAAGAATTATTTTTAAAACATTCCGCGTTGTGGAAAATTAAATCTCATAATCTGGGTAAGTGTTCTCCTTCGTAAATGATTACGATTGATGATAGTTTTATCTTGGAGAGATATTTTAAACTTAATATTTCATTAAATAGATGATTAAGTTCTTACGTAATCAAAAGGTCTATTTTTCATTTGAATCCATTTTGATTACGCGATGCAATTTTGTAGCTTCAGCCATCGGCATTTCGTTACCGGAATAGCCTTCACTCTTATCTTCTTTATTAATTTATTATAGAAAGAAATGTGACTCTAAAAGTGAGTACAGGTAAAGAGATGAAAATTGTCCAAATATTATTATTTGGTAATGCTTGAATTTCCATATAAGTTCAAAGTGCAGCATAGGAAAAAAACTTTCGTTGATAATATTATTTCGGCGTGAAACGAGCATACATTCTTATGGTCACACACATTTTTTGGTAGTTCGTCGTTTTATTATAAAAATCTATATATTATTCATAAGCAATATCAAATTTAAAAAAAGTTGCTTGGTTTAGGATTCACTGGAAATTGTTCCTATATCCTATACCTGATTATTGGCCATCAAAAATGCACAAGTATCCTTTATATCCCTTTCATTCCTTATCCTATTCAGAAGGAGAGCTAATTAGGTAGGCATAGGTAAGGACTCTACCTTATTCAGAAATAATTATTCCAAGACCAAGAAAAGGAGATTCGCTGCTCTTGAGAGCGTTTTATCGCGCGGAGACTTCAATGCCCGGAATCAGATGCATAGTGTTGAATCATCCCGACCAGCCCTTATCTAACTATGACCCATCTTTTCAAGGCATGGGCTGGGCCGAGATTTTTCTAGAGCCGGAGGATGGGTAATAATGGGAAACCTGAGTAGAAGCGCAGGAGCATAGAAGAGTCGAGGTGGTGACCCTGGGAATCGGAGGCGCTTTCTCTCAATTCGTGAATGGTGCCGAAATAGAAATAAAGTCAGGGTTAACTGACTCAGAGCTTAAAACAGAGGAATTAATCATGCAGAAATCACACTCATGAAGGATTAATCCATATTCATGCAGAGATACTATGATGATGCTTGCTGTGGCAACTCGGCACTGAAGCTGATCTAAATTTTGAATGCAGAATTTTTAGGAATATATTAAATGGAGTTCCATTATTGAATTGGAGGAATTTACTTCACTTTTGCGGTTCAGATATGATTAGGTGAAACATTTTACCATTCGACTAATTAATTTAAATAATTCTATGCAAACAAAGTTTAGCTATGTTTTAAAGATTATTTTTATTGTTTAGTATTCTACGTTGGATTCTTGGGGAAAAGAGGCAGACATGAGAAAAACAAATATAAACTCTGAATGAAACATTTATTGAACCAAGATTAAGTGAACGAATTTCAAGTGATAATGAGACGATTTAACATATGTGATGAACATCCTAGACATGCTAGAGTTTTGGAAACGTCTACCATGAAGTCTTACTTTTCGAAATTTATATTACATAAATATATAGGTATGTAATGAAACGGTAAGAAAATGTCGCTAGTTAGTGGGTCGACTTAGCTTTTGAGTATTTCTGAATTATTATACCAACAGTATAATTTTTAATGCAATATTTAAAATAAGCAAAAAATCTAACAAAAATTACCGTAAGAATTCTAATTTTTAGCATACAGGAAGAAGCAGCAGGCTGTGACATTTAGAGAAAAATTATCTCGAGGTTAAATTTTTGATTAGGAAGTCAGAAGTCTTTAAAAAATTTCCCTTCGATTTCGATTTTATGTGATCGCCCGATATAAATTTCAGTTGCAGTAACTCTTAAGTAGAATACTGAATCTTATAGAAAATTATGTGAGTCACCATTTCATTGGTATCATGCACGAATCAAACGCTGCATTTCATTCACTATTGAGATTTATTCAGTTCTTATGTCAGCAGATTTAAAGCTCTAACTTATATTATTCAATGAAAAAGGAAACATCGATTTTGGGCACAGCTTTAGTATCTTTTAGCATTGAAGTTCATGAAACTTTCATAGAAAACATTTATTGGTGAGAAACTTCGTCCTCCAGGTAATAAGTGGAGCAAAAAAGTTGAAATAGATAAACGACTAAATTACATAACATCGCTCACTGATTTGTATCAGAATGACATCAGAAGTTCAATTAAATTCAATTAGATTTAATTAAAAAAGTTAATTAAATCTGATTGAGTATGAATATTACATACAGAAGCATTAAAAGCAGATTGCTGATTATTTTGTTCTTTTTCCTGACTTGTTTTTCTTTCATCGCGCAGTGAGATTTGATTCCTAATTTTAATAAGAACAGTCACTCACTCTGAAAGAAAATATTTAAATAATTTTGTCATGTTTTCCACAAATTTGTTATGGCATACTAAAATTCTTTATTAAAATTACAGTCCTACATTTAAATGTATCTATTATGTTAATTGGAACTAATTCTAATGATGGTTGCAAAGAGATAGCTAGCCTGTAGCCTTTAGTTGAACATCTTTGATTAAGATCTTAAATATTACAGATTGCATGTATAATGGAAGCATATTGTCATTAATATGCCCATATTTATATTTAAGATTTCTCTTGACGAATTTAGAAGTTGTTGCTGTGATAGAATTTTGCTAATTTACCTCTTGTATTTTTAAATGATTTCCAAGAAATAAAATTGTATATTTGTATGGAATATGTCCCATTGATCAACAGAACAATCAAATGATGACCGTGATAATTTAAGCACGCTCGTGATTTTTTGTGACAAAATACTAAACGTCAGATGAGTGTATCTAAGTCGCCAATGCATTTTCATATTTCTAAAACGACTTCTCTTTGAAATTCTAATTCCATTAATAGAGTCTTTACATAGTAAATCAAATAATCCAGGGACAAATTAAATGATCATTTTCACTCGAGTTCAAGTAAATACTCCTACAACTTTAAAACTAACGATTCATATAATGCAACTCAAGTTTTGCTTAACCTACAAGAATAGGTCATAAACTATGATACCAGTTCACTCTGCCGACCCAACTGGAATAACATGGCCAAGGTAAAAAGAACATGATGCCGATTCACTCTTATCAGTATTCTGACACGTTCGACACCAGTTACATAGCTCCTACATTAGAACGGGAGCCATAAGTGGGTTTAAAACAGAAGAAATTCATAGATTGCTCCTAGGACAAAAATATAACTAAAAGTGTCCTTGGAATTGCTATGCTTTCTGATCGAAAGCTGCTCGTCGGCAGGAAACAATTCCACAAAAAATATCATTCCTCGTGACATTGAGCTTTTTTCCGAGACCCGTAACAAATAGATAGTTTTTCTTGCACCATCGATGCACACTTCCATCTGCAGTCTCATCAACTCAAGAAGTAAACGGCCTCGCCCATTTCCTTGAGGAAATCCACTCTTCCAGAGGGAAACAGCCCGTTAACTCCTATCACCCACCACTTTTCGTTAGAGAGACAATCGGAGATACATTTTTGATGTTCCCGTCTTCGCACTTATAACCTTTACTTTCCGGAGAAAGCACTTGGAATCACTCTTTCTCCCCCAATCTTGTTCTCTCCTGTGCCAACGGATCATTACCGCGTATTGGTGTGGGGTAAAGTTCCTTTGATGGAATAGTAGGATTACAAATCACAGGTTCTTCCGCGGATTTACCTTACTTAAGAGTTTTCCAATTTGGAGGAGTGAAGAAGAGCGAATCATGAAAGCCAGTCGTACGGACTGCGATCGAGATGAATGTGTAGCTTCAGACGGATTTGGTTGAAGACTTGCATAGGCACAAACTTACATTTAGTCAACCTTTTCCATCACTTTGAGAAAGAATCTTCAGTTGCTATACCTATTCTGCTACAGATTTCGTTGGAGCAAGAAAGGAGAAATTTGAAGCATTGGGATGAATAAAATTATTGTCACATCAATTTTTGTCTGTTTTTTACTACATAGAAATAAATAGTTAAATTAGATGGAAATCGTAAGAGACAAAACGTACTTTCGGTCAATACGGGTCTTTAAACACCCCTAGAAAATCCAACCAAACTCGAAGATTTAGAAGCGGAAGCTTCGATTACTGGAAATTATCCACTTTCCGCTTTTTCCACTTTGATCTGAAAAGGGCATGTTCAGAACAATTTCATCTACCTCGTGATTTAGTATAAACTTGAAATCTTTTCCGAAAACTATCGGCTACAATTTTACAGCTGTCCGTAATCTCTCCAATGGTTCTCCATTGTGCGATTTCGTGGTCCTCGAATAAGCAATGCGTTTCTAAAAATTACATGGCGGTATGTGAAGCGATAAGTAGTTTTCAAATCTTATAATCCATACAATGACGAGCCCAAACGGCTAAAATTAAATGAAATTGAGATACTTACTGTTAGAGAACGTGCAATTCTGGCACTGATCTCAATGAAGATAAATCTACTAAAATCCTGTTTTCGACCGAAATTGGCCCATAGAGGGATTATATTTCGTAAATTACTCCAATTTTCCCAATTTTCTTTCAAGGAGTGACGTCACTGACCAAAGGGAGAAGTCTAGTTAATAATCTAGTGATTGACCCAAAACTTCCAATGTTTTTAAAAGTTTATATTCGTCTCCCAATGGAAATCAACGATAGATATGCTTTTTTCTACTAGTAAACACTAAATTTATTTAAAGCGTTAAATTGATTTCGCTGCTGGTATCACCGATCAGTAGTAATTTTCATAATTTTTTTCAGTTGGCCATATTGCACCACTTACAGACGTATTATAGAATACTCGGCATCCAGAATTACAATACCCAATAAGCACAAAATGTATTATTAGATATTTTTATATGAGTAAATAAAAATCAGTAATGTGAATGGAAAATAATGATTCTAAAGTAGTATCGTGAAATATAAAACTGCCATTAGTCATGAACACAAAAATTAGCAGCTAGAGATAGAAAGGATATAAAGGACCTCGGCAACCTCCGAAAATGTTTAACAGCAGCTAGAGCATCTCATAGTGTATTCCCGATAACGGCCTGCTCTTTCTCACCTTAAGCAGTACTTTTCACGGTTCCATCATAAAACATACATCATTTTATAATCTATCATGTTAGGCGGAACTCTGTGAAATAATGTGAAGAGGTAAAAGAGATACTTCGTATTTTACGCTTATTTTTTTTAACCAGAGGAAATTGTTAAGTATTTCTTTTATCTCTTCGTGCAGATTTAGAATTATTTTAATTACGTTAATAGATTAATCAAGCTTTATTTAGTGGCCGTAAGTCAGTTCTCCAGGATTCAAAGGAAGCAACACTTTAAATCAAATTTTAAGGGATGATTTCATACTTTTTAAGTGTTTATCCGATTATATTTCACTCAATGGAAAATAGGATATCTAACTCTACGGCGTATCCCGATTCCCGTTTGATGAGGCATATCAGCGGTCGTGATGAGTAGGAAAATTTCTGAGGATTAAAATAATTTAATAGCCTTTACAAAAGAATGAGGTCCTTCGTGATAAATCCAGAGATTAAACCCTTCTTTCACCCAATTAATTTCTAAGAGTGTAATATTTACAATAGAAATTGGGTAATAAAGGTCTTAGATGAGACATATGAGCGGTCTTCTCATCGATCTTACTCCAAATCTCAACGAAACTGTCATTAAATGCTTTTTAATGGTATGTTTCCGCATGTAAAAAATTGTTCCAGTATTACAGCTCTTGCTCTACTCTGACGGATTTGGGATCTAATGCGGCTTGGATGAGCAGGGGAGATTGCGGGGAGTTTTAATTTAATGGCGCGAGGGTAAGAGGTCAGAAAAAAAGGGAAGAGTCCATATATTTCGAGTGAGAAACGGGGTCAAACCGCTGCTAGCGTGAGGGTGGAAAAAAGCGCTGCTTGTCCGAAATTATCTCGGCCATAAAACACGTCTACACCGTTCGTTCGTTCGACTCATTTCCGCAAACGTTCTGCACCAGTTGAGCAGATAAGAAGTTACAAACTCTTTATACGAAAAATTGCATGCCTCTGAAGAATCGCTTTTGTAACGTAGCTTTCGTTTGCTCAACTTTAAAATGGCTGAGAGATTACAATCTTAGATTCCTCGTAAAAGTTAGAACCCAGAGTTCTCTATGTTTAGAAAATAAACATTCCAGACATTATCTCTGAATGTCATGTGACACAATCTGGAATATTCGTTAGATATTTTCGTTACTCGTCCCTTGTGTAAGCGTATATCACAGGTTTTGTGTTTACCGGATACTATATTCTACGAGTTTAAATATAAGTAAGCGGTGTAAGAGAATGTCTTTCATTCTTTATTTAGGAATATAGCCGCGACGAAGTGAACCGCAAATTTGCTAGAATAAGTGTCAACTCGCATTTAAAAAAGTAGCCAAGGACATGTACGCCGATGATATTTCATTTCACGCTTGTATTCCAAAATGTCTCACATAGGTGGGTACAGATTTGGCAACATATAACTCTTCATTTGCTATAATAATAAGGCACATTCACGTTCTCAGGTCAACATTTAACCAAGAAAAGAAGCAGAGCCATCCGTAATCATTGAACGAATTCACTGAAATTCATCGCAATATCCCTTCCTCTTATCGTCCACTTGTTTCCTAAAGCTACAGTAATTTCAAATTGATCCCTACATAAGATCCTTGGAAACTGAAGATGCTGAACAATATTTCGAAATTCAATCTTAGAATGAAGATGACTTATTTTGCAGTTTAGGCCTGCACGTGATAATACAAATAAATGATGAAAAAATAACCTCAAGATGATTATTTCTTAGTTATCAAGTTTTAGTTTCAAGGGGAATAAATATCAAGCCGATGTAGAAAAAATGTTTGAGTGTATATATATAATTTTATTACCCTGAGAAGAAGAGTCTCTGAAATTGAGTTTAAAATTTTAACGTTTTAAATCTCAAGTCTGATATCTTTCCAACCCGAAACGGGTTGGTCGAAAAGGTATGAGAAAAGGTATAATCCGAAACACGTGAGAGAATACAGTTCTCCGAGTGAATGTGAGAATGATGTACGAACGATTATTATGAATGCTTCTTTTGATATTGTCACGAATTGCCAACGAACGAACGGGCAAAGATGGAGAAATACGAGCCAAAAAAATAAGGGGACAGTGGTTACCGTTATCGGGAAATGCACGATCCATCACCCACCTTGCGCAACTGAGTCTTCCTTTATTTCTAAAGCGAATCTTATGCGATAGCTCGTTATTTCCCTTTACTACAGGAGAGGAGGGGTCCATTTTTCAATCGTTGCGCAAGTCTTTTGGGATTCCAACTTTAAGAGCTTCTTCCGGCAAAGGTCACTAATCCTAAAAGCACTATTAGTTGTCAAGCCTCGAGATTTAGATTCAACGAGACTTGCGGTTTCCTAGCTCCGAATCCTTATTTAGCTTCCCTCTTTGAATTCTTTCTATTGTAAAAAGGCTGCCAGCTGAAATAAGCATTGCTGAATGGTGTAACTAATTAAAAGTTGAAAATGATATTTTGAGAGGGTAGGAGCAATCAAGAGAAGCGTGGGTTTGAGAGCCTCCGAAGGAATAATTCCAATTCTTCATTTTTATCTTGGCGGATATCTTTGCATAAGACTGTAAGTATTTTATGACATTTAACCATTAGCTATAATTTAAAGTAAGGGTGCATGAATAGACAAAATTTAACACGTCTTACGTGGACCAAAAGTCGCATTACTAGTATAATGCATATCTTAGATTGTAGGAAAATATAAGATGACTCATTATGAACTAGTAGATTTCTTTAAATGCGAGATTGTAAAAATTAGATTTATTGGTATTTTATTTATTCCCTTTTGAAGTATTGGAAATAAAAGTATCACCGCAATTACAGTATATGTACCAATAAGATAATACGCTAGTTTTAAATTTTTACTATCGAGGGTAATTTATTGGCTACTAAAATCAACGTTACATTCATTTCATGTTTTAATGAACGTTTCTGATCTCCTACATTTTAAAAATCAAAATTAATAAAATATATAAATTGAGTCGAAGGATAGATATGAGTATGGAGAATATTAAAATGAATGACAATGAGTCTAGTCTTCTTTTTTTGACGTACAATTGTCCAACCATAGATTCAGACGACTACGGATACTTTAAAATAAAACGTTATCGGGGACATAATAGACACGCAATCATTATTATCTTTTGATAAAAATCGTGAAATAAATAAAGTAAATGTTTAAAGAATCGCATGGGGATACTTACGCAAGAGAAGAAAGGATTGAAATAAGAAACATCGTTGACAATATAAAAACAATTTGAAGTGTCATCATTTTCTCTTACTAGATGTGATTTGTTATGTAGCCTTGTGAAGTTGTGTCCCTATTTTTGGTACCATAACAAGCATACGTTACTACTCAACAAATTGGTAATGGGTAGATTAAATCAGTATTACTCAGAAAACAAAGATTTGATATATCTATGAAACATTAAGGACACCTATTGCGTATCAGTAAAAAACATTCTGGAGAAAAATCCTAACCATATCATTTGTATTTTTTCCAATTTGTTTATAGTCCGAGATAAAAATCCTTTGACTTTCTTTCCATGATCCTCGCTTCTTATTTCTCTTCCTGAAAGATATTATTCAACCCATT
Source organism: Ladona fulva (assembly GCA_000376725.2). Classification (NCBI taxonomy): domain Eukaryota; kingdom Metazoa; phylum Arthropoda; class Insecta; order Odonata; family Libellulidae; genus Ladona; species Ladona fulva. The sequence continues at coordinate 280,332 of KZ308762.1, read as the reverse complement.
AAAGTCCATGAAATTAAAAAGAATGTGAAGATTGAGAAACGAAACTTAATGAAGTAAACGCACAGCATTACGAGTATAACTAATCATTGACCCTTGAACTTACCGGTATCTCTCCTCTATTTCAATGGCCATTCATTATAATAAATTTAACTCTCTCTCGCAAAGGAAAAAATTAAGAAATTAAGCAAACAATCGGTAAGCAAAATCAAGTTAGGATCTTAAAAATATATGCTGTCATTTGTCTTTCACTGCTATTAAACTGTGGAAAGCCAAGGATTGCATAGCTCAAAGAGATCAGGAAAACAGCAAATGAAGTGTAAATTTTAAATTGACTGATATATCTGAGGCATATAGTTGTCGATTATTTTCATACCTATTAGAAATTGGAGGTTTCTAAATCACTCATTTGACACGGGTCACGACAAATTTCACACTTTTCCAAATTTAACAAACAAGAAAAGCAATTCAAAGGTGGCTCAATAGCAAAATTCTCATCATATCCCAGCGTGAGTCTGAACAGGAAATAAATTACTTTAAGCTACTCTTAATGAGAAAGGTATTTTCCCCCTATTAAAAAGCCAGAATATGATATACATTCGCCAGGATGAAAAGGTTTTTCCCAGTCATGGCTTCGGGAAGTGACTCCGTGGTAAAGGAACGCTGGAAGCGCGGAAGGGATTCCGTGGAAACTTTCACTTTTCAAGGCCAAGGTGCCTTTTTCCGCTCAAGCGGTGCCTCCTCTAATGTATATCTCACTTGCTTCGCTGGAGCTCATCCCACAGATGCGATTCATCATTCTCACCCCTGGTACCATGCATCTCCTCGCCCCGGTAACTACCCACAGCTTTACCCTTTTATTTAATCCGAAGTTCATATTTCCAATTTCCCCCTGCGATAGTATTTGACTCTATTTGAGCGCGTTTTCATCACAGAACGGCACTTGCTTCTCAAAGATCGAAGAACGACGATCAGAAAATGGAAGCAATGTGATTTACATAATTGGAAGTTCAAAAGGAATTTCAAGCTTGTTCGAAAAATTTCAAAACGGAATAGATTATTCGTTCATCGTATAATTTTTAGTAAGGTAATCTCTGAATATTCTGCTAGATATCTGAATTTTCGAAATAACTCTATAACTGCAAATGTATTTATTCGAGTGGAAGCTCGCTTTTATTCGGTTCAAAATGTTAATAAAAATCTCAATGAAAACTTCGAACCTACTTAATTCAATCCTCCAGCGTAATTATTATTAAGAAAAAACATCGATTTTCTATTATTTAATTTAGGAAAAAAATTGTACCATATTATCAAGCATTTATTTTTAAGTTATCCATTTCTCCATACAGAATTAATAAAGGGGACCTTCATTTCAGAGTATATTTTTTCTCTTTCTTTTCTTTTTTTCCGAGGGGTGTACAAGTATCTTTTCTTTTGAATGTCTGCAATGACGACGAATAAATGATACTCGAATATTTTAGTTATAATTTTAAGAACTGACTGTTAATGATATGTAAAAATTACACAAAATGTATGTACAAAAATAGAAATTTTATATCAAATTGATATGATATATATACACGACTTAACTGAAAGGTACAGGTTAGAGAAATATATTTTTGTCTTTACCTTGCTTATGACTGAGATGAAAGAACCCGTGGTATGAATGATACTGAGCATTGCCATTATTAGGTCTCTCAGAATGCTATAATTGATGTTTACAGGATTATTTTGACGCACTTATAATCAAAGAGTTCCATAAGTTATCCCTAAGACATCATCCTTAATGCACTTATGGATATTTACAGCTCAGTGGATATTTTCCACTCAATATATTCTGGCTCTGTGAGGTAAAAGGGAAAACTACCTCACTACTTATATGGCTTAGTAAGCCTTGTAATTTCCCCTACCTAATGGTTGAAGGTTTAGGTGAAAATCTGCCTCTAGGATGGGTGCCTTTAAAAGCTGATCATTTATACGATGAGTATGCAATAATTAAGAGAATAAAAGGCATTAATTAACAGCAGATACCCTAAAACACTAACCAAGAGATCAACAAAATCGTCTGATTTTACTGTCTTTCAAAATCTCTCATAAATGTGTAAAGTTTCTGCTTAAGCTCATTTTATTGCCTAAAATATTTTCTTCCGTTAGATTTCCTTCCCTTTGCATTGGGTTTCATTGACTGGGATCATAGGTGAGTATATCAGCATGGAATCCACTGAATATCACGGGAATCCGTAAAAGAGTCTGAGGTCATTGTCGTCGACTTAGGCACATGCTCTTCTCCCATTTCTAGACTTCCGCCGTAGAAAGTTGCGCAATGCAATTTTATGGTCCAACTCGGCTATAGGACCGTAAAGAATGAAACCCGTTTCTTCCCTTTTTTATTTTCATCATTATCTCATCAAGAAAATGATTTTCACGCATGGAATGAAGTCTTTAAAAAATACGCAATGTTTGTTATAAGAGCTGGCCTATAAAAATACTTATAAACTCGACCATTTGGAAATAGAAAGACAGTAAAATGATCACACCCAGTATACCTACAAGGACTTGTCCGTGTTAGATTTTTTTCAAATTTTTTTCTATTTCATTCATATTTCGCCGAATATTTTCTTATCCTTATATCCTTGGTTCTATCTGCCAGATTTTAAAATTACAATGCTCCTAAAACTTATAAGCTACTTATAAATGAGTAGCTTGTAGAAAAGAGGAGATTAGTAATGAAATAAACATTTGTTATTGTGTTTATAATAAGCCATTGAATTCACTTTCTTAGGTAGAATGTCGAATTCAATGTAATATAATTATTTTTCTGGAATGTATCAAGCAAATAAACGTAGCTTAATGACCTCTACTTTATGAAACAAAGACGAGAATAATAGTTTTTATCCCCTCCAGGCCAGCGTCGGTACAATGTATAGACCCAGATTTCCGAGCAGCCGGCGTCAGTACCTTGTACTGACACATGCATCGCTGACTTAAATTGGTGCTCTTGTGCTTATTTGAATGCTTTGTTCATACTTCGATGGTATGCTAAAAGAAGGTTTCAAATTTGATATTATTGAGTATATGTAAAGATGTTTCAAACGATGCAAATGGTTATGAGATTTGGTAGCCGTACTTGGGGAGTTAATAACTAATTCCTGTTTCCTAATTTATAATATGCAGGAACTATTAAAAATCTGGATGAATATGAGTAACTTAAGCGTTTCATTAAAATGATTGAAATTCAGAAATATTCTGCTGTCTCTACTTCGGAAAGAGCTCTCAGGAGCTACACCGCAACTTAGTAAAATCTTAAGAACGTGTACGACGATGCTACAAAATCTATTTATAATAATAAGTATAACAATTATTATAATAATAAAACGTCTTTATTTGGGCGAGATTGAGGCTAAAAGTTTTCTCTTCTATCGAACCCATCGTCATATTCCGTTCAGTTATTAACTTAAAAATATAGAAGAAAAGAAAATGAGAAGGAAATTTTCTGATGATAAAAAATAATTTGATTAACCTTTACAAAAGAATGAGACCTTTCGTGATAAATCCAGAGATTAAACCCTTCTTTCACCCAAGTTAATTTCCCAACCATTGCAATTTCTAAGAATGTAATATTTATAGTAAAAATTGGGTAATAAAGGTCCTAGATTTGGGACGAACAGGGATTACAGCGGTCGCAGTGACCATTTCATTTACCACGATTCATTTTCTTTGGATTAACGGATATTTTGAGCGACATAGCAACATACTGATATATTAGTAGATGTCATACCTCTATGTAATTTTCCTTACTTAAAAGAAAATGCTGATGATGCAAAAGGAGTTTAGGATGAAGACATACTGCGCAAACCTTCCTCATAGTGAATGCAAAGAATACATCTCTTCTAGAGTGCGCACTGCGATATTCCCTATTAAAGCAAGACTTAAATTTTGTCATTCAGACTTAAATTTACCAAAATTAGCTACAGCATACTACTCTACTAAAAAGTTAACTACTGCCTTTATATTCAGTGAAGCCGTTGTTACTTCATTATTCAAGGAATTTAATGAAATTGTAGAACAATGATTCACCAAAACGCATCAAAGAGCGTTTCAGCGAATGTTCTTTCAAGGCTAATAGATTGTTGTGGAATTACCTATTTTTTTATTTCGAATTATTTTACTACCCCTTCACAAAGGTCAGGAAAAAGTTAACTATAAAACAATCATGCTAGTCATGTTAAAAAGGTTTGCATTCAATTTGGAATCTTCTTATAACTCCTTGATGTTGTCCCACTATAGATATGTGAGTTCCGTGAGAAGTTTATGGAGCTAAAGATTAGGAAACCTTTGGTTTAAGAAGAATAGCATTTTCCCTTCTGTGAGTTAAACTGTGTATTGGTGAGAAATGGCGAAGTTCTACTGAATATGTGTGTTAAATTAACTAAAACATGAACAATAAACTAGAGATTTTTAGGTTATGTAACAACGAAGAGCTGGATATTCCGCAGAATAATTAGAACAGAGATGATCCTTAGAATAGTCATCACTCAGAGATTCCTCACATTAATTGTTATTTCTTTTGAATATTTAAATATTTGTGCTTATGGGCGTTAAATTCCAATATTATGTCCTTTAGAATTCATGCTACGCTGTCGATACATCATTAGACCTTTCAAGGTCTATGGCACAGACCAGAACCCCTATTAAAGTAAAGTGCCTCTAGTCTGGGTACTTGATCTCGCAAGGGGGTCCACCTCATCGATTAACTCCTCTTTAAGCCTACCTTCCCCTTTGTTCTTCCTTTTCTGTCCAACACCCTCATCATTTCAGCCCACCCGGTCATCGTCCAGGTATTTTTCCGCTCGAAGCGAAGCGCTGAAAGAGAAAGCTTTCTTCGGGCGACACAGAGGGCGGGACGCTCACCTTCAGGTGTTGGAGATTTCCGTCAGATAACCAAACAAATGAACTGACAGGCGCATCATCGTAGTAAGTCTCAATTATGCATGCGTGAATCAAGGAGCCATGATGTTTGAAATACTATTTCCAAAAATCCATTTAAGTTATTTAGCTAGTATACAGTCATTGTCCAGCTGTGTCAGTCATTGTCATAGCAACTTAAGGCCTTGATGGATGAAGACCTTGACAGTCAAACCTGTAAGGCTCCTAAATAAATATTTTCATGATTAAGTTTTGTCAAAGTTAAGATAGATATCACAAACATCGAAATATATGGATGAGTAGTAGTATTGTTAAAAGTGCTTCGACAGTTGAGGTCATTTCGCACGCGGGCCCCCACCGGGAATCAGACCCGGGACCGCTTTCAGCGAAGTCGAATGCGTTGCCCATTTGGCTATCCGGGAGCCCCTGTATGGATGAACTAATCATTAGTATAATTGTACTAATTTCAACGATTATTTCTGTTTACAAATACATCAGTGCCGTTGTTATCTAATTAGATAGGCGGAGAGTCCTTTAGATTTATTATAGTTTATCAAATAATAACTGTGCAGATCACCCATTTAGAATGAATAAATTAAAAATCTAAAGGACTATCCGCCTATCTAATTAGATTTATTATAGTTATCAAATAATAACTGTGCAGATCACCCATTTAGAATGAAATGTGAAAAAAATATATATAATAAAATATACTGCTGAAATTTACCTTCATTTCTTAAAGTTTTCAATAAAATATTACTTCCTCGGTTATATGGTAAAACGAGGCAAGCATTTACGTAGTGATGATCGTGTTCAAATTGTGCTTCTTAATATCGATTGGATGATTTATAAATGCCTTTCCAGAGTTGATGTAGTAAGCACAGATGCTATAGGATTAAGGTTCTTTTCGGATCTCATCTTGAAATTATTCCCCGAAACAATTAGAAAAATATTTCAGAATAATCTATTCTACCAATTGCAACCATGAGCGGGAAAACGCGCTGCTTCTTCGGTGATTCTCTCTTATTGGCGTACAGCTGATCTCGGCAAACAAACACTTCTTGGATTTGTAGGATCTATCTGTCAAATGATGACACTTAGTCGATAGGTTTTCTCCTGAGAACTCTTAGCATTATTGGAATTTTAAATCAGACTCATTTCCATACTAAAATTGGAAAAATGTGAACAAGATAAAGGAATACGATTCGATGGCTCGGAATGACTGAGAGTGACCGTGGAGTTCTGTGGAAAGACAGCAATCCCCGCTTTCCTTCTCCAAGGTGTTACCATTACACATAGTGGGGATTCGGAAATTTTTTACACCATCATTCTCTGAATCTCTTTCTCTGAAAATCTGATTCTCTTTTATCTGAAAATTTCATGAGCTAATCAATCAATTTTATCTATCGTATTTGACTTTGCGCGATTATTGCTTTTTACTGTCAGATTGTTTTTACGCTTTGACAAATTGCCACTATTTGTAAACACAAAGCTTATGGAGTTATTTTGAAGGAAACGGTTCGAGGACGGGAAACAGTAAAGGAAGGAAGGGTCTTTTGATCGAACGAAATCTTGGATTCCTTCCTCTCGCTATTTCATCTATGTTTAAAATAATTTGTAATATATTAAAAATATACACGGAGGTGAAGTGGTTAGAATGATGTAATTTCTAAACCCAAAGCCCAAGGTTCGAGTCCCAGCCAATTGTTTTTTGTTTATGGAATGCTGTGTGTTCGTCAATGATAATAATTATTAAAATGGATGTAATTGGAATCATCTTCCTGTTTCTATTAATGAATCATTATTATTATTATTGAAAGGGATCTTTAGGAGATTCATAATTATTCTTGTAATTATGATGCCTTATACCGAAGTTCAAACGGAATATTCTTTCTGATCATGTGTAATTATGTATACATAGGAACATTTGCGGTTTTGGGCTTCGAATCCAACTACGTCGCGTAAAATCGCTCTATAGACCATTTTATGGCCATAAATCATACAAGATTTTCAACGGTGATACATTAAATCTGGATAGAATCCTTCAGATTAATTTAAGAGATGCAATTAAAATCCATACATTCTGTTTCCTCGTTTCTTCAAAGCTGATGAATCGACGGCATTCGTTTCCAATCCTTACTCATCCTAGATGCTCATTTAACGGAAGCTGATTACGCAACTTTCCTACACTATGCCTATCTGGTCGAACCAAACAGGATCGCCTCTACACTGTCACGGTCTAATGGTTTTTGAGCTCAAATTTGTATGAGGTTTGGTAAGTGCTGCGCATAGCAATTCACGTTTATCTTCTATTTAGTTTAAATTCGCAAGGGAAAGGTAAATCTCTTCACAAAATACACGAATTAAAATAGTACAGAATCCCGGAATTTATTCGATTTTCCCAATGGAGTGTAATTGAAAGTTGATTTAACACATGGAGAATGCACTTCAACGCCTTTATGGGAAAAGCTAAACTCAGGTATGACTCTAAAATATGAGACCTAATGTTATATCGTATTGCTAGAATATGTCATAAATGAAACAGTACGTTAAATCTCCTTAATATTTTTATAGGATGATCATACCGTCATAATTGCTTATTCCATTGCGATCAAGGAACAAAGATGTTACCTTCCTCTATATCAGACTGAATTACTTCTCTGAAACAGTTTACCTTTAATGACTTCCCAGACACAGATATTCATATTCACTATGGGGAAGAGGCTAAATTGGAAAGAATACGACACCTCAATCTACTATAATTTTTGCCTCCCTTCGGCATCTGGAAATAAAAGGGAAAGCCTTAAGTGGGATCCTTTGCGGTATAAAAACACCGAAAAGACGGTCGAGGAGAAAGTAAATGGAAGCCTTGACGCGGAGGGCGTAGTCAGCTGTTTGAAGGATCGGCACCAAATTTGAGCTCTTCTGGTCGTAAATATCTCATAAAAGAGCATTGTTTTACTTCATGTGGGTTAAAAACCTCGTAATGAAGAGTAGCCGTAACATTAGAATTCATCGAAGAGTAGAAGAATATGAGATCGTGGCTCGAGTTCTTCCCGAAAGTTGCAATGTTTAGCGGGCGAAATGTTCCTGCATCTTTGCATGTTGCAATTGAGACTTCCTTTTCCTTTATTGGTAATTCTGGGGTTGGATCTAGAGAGGTATTAAGGGGGGGGAAGTTTCCGAGTGATAATGGGATCCCATCGTCGCATGACATACTGCCCGATCGGCTATCCGTCATTCGAGTTGAGAGGATGAGGTGGAGGAAAGCTTTCTCCCATTCTCTCTGCCGGTAAACCCCCTCTCCTGCTCCCGTGACATAACACTGCTTCGGTTCGCGGGGGCGGAGATCTCTTCCTAGTTTTATTTACGGCCCAACGCATCCTCTTGAAGAGAATCGCTCTCGGCGTCCTTGAATCCCACGTTGGCGGCCATCTTCGAACCACCTTACACCATCAAGCCGAAACATCTTCGATGCGGTCGGAGATGCCCGTGCTTCCTTGTTTTGAAACGAGGTCTCCCAGTTCTTTTCCAGGATCGTTATTGCGCGTACGAGGCAATGGACGTTGGGTGGGAAAACCGGAGGAAGAATCACGCGGAAAATCGAGCCAAAAAGCTTGGGTTGTTCCTTTCTTAGCGTAGGGTCTACATTTAATATATCTGGGGATTCATTTCTTCTTTACTCCGAACGTAAATTATGTGCGATGGAGGAAGTATTTAACTCCTGAAGTATTAAATGCGCGCGACCCATGAGAATTGTGAAACGAGTATTTCGATATTTTCGTCGCTAACCTGAATACGATTGAAGGCAGGTATTTGAAGGAATGGTATTTCCTGTATGTGAATAAATCGAAGAGACATTCTCAAATTAAAATCTCGTGATGATATTGTTTCTTTAATATCGACTGTTGTTATATTTGCATTAAGAATTTTCATTGAGTGACCATTAATAAATGTTACGGAATATGCTTCACAATACGATTTCCATGCCCATTTGCCCCAAATATCATTGAAAGAATGTAATTTGAACTTTCTACATGCTTAATTTAAAATTTCGTTTATAGACATTTGTAATTTTATTTTATCCATTTTTATTTTTATATAATACCGACAAGAACGACTTTAATCGTAAAATCCCTTAACCTTTCCTTATTCATTCCCTTTTCAGTGTAGTAAGGATTTTAATAAATCGACCTCGTTAATTTTTGGTTATAAGGGATTTTCCTAAAGATAGAATTCCAGAAACATATAGGTTTGCATCGTTTTCTGGCTACGACCACGATAACTTTACGTTCAATGGTTTGGTTAAAAGATTGGCGTGATGAATTTCAAGGAAAATTACTTAGCGTTAATCTTAGCTTTAAAACAGTTTTGTAAGAAACTTTTATAAAAATTCATAAAATAATTTCAACTATTGTGTTTAATATTCTCGCTGGTATACGAATATGTACCAAGGTTGAATCATTTGAAGCTGTTTGAAGTTAAAGATACAATATTATGTATTACAGCAGTAAAAGGAAATAATCCTCCTCTACAGACACAAGAACTACTAGCTACTATGTCAAAGAGCAAAAATGGTCAATCAGGTTAAAAAATTAGAATTTTATTCCAAGATTAATGTCTTTAAACACATTATATATGGTATAATTTATGAGTAACTTTGTATCGGATTTCGCTGTGAATTTATTATAAAGAGAGTGAGCTATTCTGGTTTTAATTTATCGTATTCTAGTTTAGTTATTCTAGAAGATATTTAAAATGCAAATTTTATTAAGGAAGGATTAGATGTAAATTGAACGTATATTGAAAAGGGTCCAATTACCTCAAACGTTGAGATGGATTAGAATGCTAATATCTGGGGCGAAGACTTAGCAAGAATGAGCTTACATTTTAATAAACTTCATTACCGTTCCATCGTTATTTTCTGGTGTAAATTATTCTTAATCATCTCCGGTTGCTATCTCAGAGTTATGCATTTTTACAAATTTTTCTTTAAATTCACTCTACTCATCTTGGACGTTACGATGGACATTTTAGATTTTGGTAATCTTACAGAGCTTAGTGGAAAAATACAATTTATAAATTAATTAATTAACCTAGTAAAATTACTATCCGTATATATTTTTCATACTAATAGTATTCTTGCCGCACATGACAGGTTATTCATGCAATGAAGTTTCTGATTTTATAACTTACTTATTTCTCTAGGAGTACCTGACCTAAAATATAAACAGTGTTAACTCTTGTCTGAGGCTCATCAAATGGTTTAGTTTGCTCCAGCGAAAGTACAGTATAATCAGCATTCACTCCAAGTTGATGGAGATATCGGGCATGGTTATTACAGTTCTGGTGTTAGCAAATTTCAAAAACTTCATATCAGTAGTTTTATAGCTCCATAGACCAACGGACAACAAACTATGTTTCGCGAGCAATTTGAGACTCTTGGATCAGCTAAATGTGACTCGGAAGTAAAATTGAATAAGGGAAGTACACGTTAAGTGAGTTGTCGTTAGGTACGCATTATAAACATTGAGACTCTGCATAGGAAATATTAGCGAACTCTATTTATAAAACAAACAAGGAATTTTGCCATTATATTCTTTCCTAAAGGCAAGTTAATGAGGTAACCTGCTTAAATGTTACTTTAAGCATTCTTTATTGGCGAATGATATCTGTCGAATACTTCTCAATTCTTTTAGAAGTTCAACTCTTCCGTCCCCATTTTACCGATCTAATGACTAATGACGAGTGTATTAAATATTAACATTTTCACCAACTGATAGCAATGAGAAGTAATATTCTTCCTGTCCTATTTTAGTGACAAAATTAAACTAAAATGGATATTTTTCTGGATAATTTCTAAAATTTCTGCATTTCTAAAATGGATAATGACGAGTGCATTGACGATATATTGACATTTTCACCGACTGAATAGCAATATTCTTCCTCTCCTATTTTAGTGACAAAATTAAACTAAAATGAATATTTTTCTGCAACCTATAAAGTTGTGAGTCTTTCTCAATTTATTCATTTGTAGAGATTTCTGAAGTATGTCAGGTCTCTCAGGAAGATTTACACATATTGATTTTATGTAGGTTACAAAAAAATTGACCGTAATTCATGACAGTGTTTCCCAACTACTAGGACCTGGTACCCTGTATGGGGGGACAGGAGCAAGTTGATTTCGTTTTATTTTGCTCCTTTTGATTTTTCTAATATCTTGCTTTATCGCAAATAAAAATTCCGGTAGTTTTACTGCTATTCATCTTATTTTTGTAAGATATTAAATTACGTCGATCAGTAAAACGAACTCTTTGGATTTTGGCGGACCTTGTTTGCCTTCAGGACATTGAAAGTGGGACTTGCGATGATAAAGGTTGGGAAACTACTTTAGGAAACAAATAGGGAAACGAAATCGAGAGTGTTAAACTCTGTCACGATTTAACTGTAGGCGTATTTCTCGGGGACGAGTTGCCTTCTCGTCGTTGCAGAAACAGGGCGATCTGCAAATGGAATCGTGAAAGACCCCACTCATCCCGCGCTCTCTCCGTCACTTCCGATCCAAAAGTTGTCGCGCCCGTACATCACACCCTTTGTCCTCTTCCTCTTTCTTATCAGTCGGCATTTGCACGCGAACTCGTAAATCCTCTCTCTTCATTTTATTCATTTTATACGCTCTGAGCACTCCGGTTTCCGTCGTTTGGGCTGACTCGTCACCACACTTTACCTGACGACGATACTGAAAAGTTACAGCATAGTTCCCTTTCACTTCTTGTGTGGTCACTTCAGGATTTTTGGGCCATTATATAGTTAAATTACTTCCATAGCATGTGTATCATCCAAAGCATTAAGAAGCTATTATATTCTATCCTATTCAAAGAACCGAGAATCCCGGGTTATTCATTTGGATGAACATTTTAATGGCAACTAATTCTGATGATTGTTACTTAGGTTAAAACTGAATATATAATGAGTTATGGAGAAATATTCCAGGGAGAAATAACTGGAGAAATATTGAATGAGACCATAAAAAAATAAAATTACATGAAATTGGCGATTACTAAACCTGACTTACAAAATATTTAAAGAATCAGAGAAAAGGATAATTAACAGATACATGGATGGCTATCGTTATCCTTGAACCTAATTCATCCTTAGTAGATCCAACCTTTCACTCGAAACAATTCTAAAGATTTATGGCTCCTCTCGATTGAATTTTGCCCCTCGGTTCAAGAATTTTTCAATAGAAATTCAGAAATAACAAGATATCATTATCCGAAATGTTCCCTGGCACTGTGCAATTCCTTCCCCATTTCATTTCATGAGGCGTAGAAAGCTCTCGTTAGGCGGCCGTTCTGGTCTTTGATAGAATTAAATAACTGGTTAACTGGAGGTAGCCACGCGAGTTTTATGGCCATGTTTACCCGCTCGAGGGTTCAAATCTTACTCTGTTGCGAGCTGTATTTTACGGGAAGGCGTTTCTACCCGAGTTCATAACCATTTGGTGTCTGGAAATCAATTTAGAGAAACTACGGGTGGCGGTCGCATCGGCATATACATGTACGTACAGTGAATTCTCGAAATGTCTCCTCAGAAAACAACAAATCTTCAAGACATGCAAGATAACGACTGAGTCGCGTTTAAAAATTCATCCAAGAAATCTGAGCAAAGAGAAATGAATAAGTGGCTAACAGATTCAGCATTTTAGAAATTACGTTAATCCCTAATACTACATGTTACATATGTGCATAATAATAACTTTAATGTATCTCGATTTTTCATGTTATTACATAGTTTTTTCATCAAAGGTTAACTAAGTGCAACGGTAACCTAATTTTATACACTTTATGTAGCATGAATATTGTTATGGCGACACGAAATTTCTCAAATTATCAAAGTCTTACGTTCCAGAATAATTTGCAACATTTATCCTAAATAAAAAAGTTAATGATACATACAATATATACATGTAATAGATACATATAATCGATTCATTACGAATTATCCTTAAATACTCTCATACCTTCATCCTTACGCGACTTCGTGTTAATATTAAAATTAGAAATGATTGGATAGCCATCTAATGAGCAATAGATCACGACCATAGATTGAAGGTAAACATGACACTTATACGATAGGGTGGACGCCATTTCTATGGGTGAGTGAAGTGAACCAATTAAGAGTATGAAGATTAATCATCAACTTTACGGAAATTTCGACACTGCCAACCACCAGAATCAAACATTGATTAATATCAGCTCTTTTGCAAATGTATTTATGGGATAGTGAAAAATGAATTTAAATCGATATTAATCTGTAATAGCGTCAACCATAATTAAAAACGATAACGAAGAATAACGAGATATTAAGAATGAGCAAGTTATTCTGCCCTGCTCTCAGAGGATGTTTGTACTGCAAAATGTCAAAGTGTAAACACTAGGCATAACTTGGGGTACGTCTTTTTTTGGCGAAGTGAACACGAAATGTAGCGGTATTATATACCGATAAGTGATTGTTTAGGAATCGTGAAATTTTTTACTTAACTCCCGATAACTTACGATTCTATGAATTTTTTTATTTAGAACTTCTCAACTTCTCATTTCTTTACCCTTCAAATCTTCAACTCAACCTTCCATTTCTTTACGCTTTGGACTATTAATCGTTAATAGATAAATATTATTAATTGAGATATCCGTTAGTTCTACTTGTTTCAATTCCAAATAAAATTTAATTTGGATCCCTTTTGAAACATCGTTAATTAACCAATTTAACATTAACTAATATTCATAAATAAAAACAGTGTAATATAAAAATAAATCGAAATTAAATTTTTGATCTGAATTCCAGGATTTAAACATGATAACTATATAATTTAAATTACTAAACTATTCCCTTTTTAGTTTAAACTTTTATCTAAGGATTTCATTAAAATGCATACTCTTTTCTATCCTATAAGCTTTGGTATTAATTATTCTACTAAATTTTTTATTAAGAAATATACTCAGCTCGTTAAATGTTTCTGAAATAAACAGTCCAGATTAATTAACAGTATAATTAGCCGTTAAAATTAACTAGTTTTAATCACTGTAGAACTAGAAATCGAGAATCGTATAGGTAAAAATGCTGCTATCGTCCCATCACTAATACCGATACTTAATTATTCAAAAAGAAAGATAAAAATAAATATTAAAATAAACTTAATACCATAAAATACAAATTATAAAAAATGCCAAAAATATGACTAAATTTAAATATAAATATAAAAATAAAATAGAATAAAAAGAAATAATAACTATTTAATTAAACTTGGTAGAGAGCAGAAAGTGCGTGGCATATAAAATCGCACAACGCAGTTAGAATTCCTCTTAATCGCAGCATGCTCAATTTATTCCACTATTTTTGTCTAGTTTTAAATCTGATGAGTAACATGATACACGTTTTTCCTTTAGGTCCCTAAATTCTTCCAAAGAATCTTTTCTTCGTGGTGCTCTTATCTTTCTGACGAAAATGCATAGTTTCGAAATAAACGGTGTCCGAGGATAAGAGGAATGTTCAATCGATTTTAAAACGCCGGCTTCACGGCGATTCTTCAGCCTCCACTGCCTCGTCCGTCATCTAAAAACTTTCTCCTCGCTCGCTCTTGCTTTATGATCAGGCGAAGAGGAAAAACGTCTGCAAAGATTGTTTCTCCGCACGTCCAAGAGACAAGAGCTTCCGGCGTTTACTTGCGTGCGACGGGGTGTAAACACATTGCCTTCTTGGATATGTCGTCCCACTAGTTTTGCTTTCAGGTCACGAAGCCGGGACTCAGAGAAGAGCCTAATGCCAAGTTCACGAATGAAGCAGGTGGTAACGTTGGTCTATTTTTCAAACCCTTTCAGGCGGCGGAAGCCTTTTGATCCCCATCTCTTGCATTGGAGGCTATCATTGAGATGTTTTATTTTTCAAACCCTTTCAGGCAGCGGAAGCCTTTTGATCCCCATCTCTTGCATTGGAGGCTATCATTGAGATGGCGAAATACAAATATTTCTTCGAATATTTGTGGGATGAACCTTTGCCGAACATAACTATGACGTTGGGCATACTTTCGGTTTCCGTGGAAACAAACTCATTCAAATAAAGAATATGCTCTTTAGACCACCGATAAGTTCGAAAATCTACTATTCTTCTACGTATACATATTCCGCGAGCTAAGGCTACAGAAGGTGGTGCATTCGCCTTTCTTTATTCGGTTAGGCTATTTCTTAATCGGTTACTATCGCGTACCTTTCGCGGTCGAAATAAACTTTCAAGGCAACCAGTCCTGGCCGTTATATATTTTACTTGACAAATGGAAAGTAAACAGATTAGAACATTCTATCGCTTTAATTACCCTTTTTCGTAATGGTTAAGTAATTCTGGAGCAAACTACAAAATAATGCATTAAGTCGTGGCAGTACATCTCTTGAGGTAACCATTTGACTATTCATTCTGGACGGAATTCACGACACCAGAAAATTCGAAAAGTTTGTCTCAAAGGTTCTCTCGAATTTGTGCACTTCTATTCGAGAAAATTTTCAGAGCTATTTGAGAATTTTTCGTTCAGTTCCTTCGCTGACTTTAACGGTTGTTCACTTTCCGTCCCGGTTTCCCCGGAAAAGGAAATAATCAAATAGGGCCACGATGGAATTCTAATACGGAATATATTACAAGAGCAGTCCGCTCTGAATATATCATCATTATTGTAAACAGTGATAACAGTGAGGCGTTTTCGGGTTTACCCTAGCTGAACTGGATGTATGAATTTCATAGACTAAGAAGATGGACAGAGTAGTCTGCAACGAGTCATTCCACTCTCATGTTTCATTCCTTTTCAACAAGACACGCTTAGATTCAGAGCTCCTGGTTTTCCGTGAAGATTGCTGAAGGTACGTTTTTTATGATATATGCTCTATTTTAACAAAAAAACATCTCATTCTATTCAGTATTTGGTGTATATATCCAACTTCTTATGTCTTTAAAAGTTCACTATATGAAAATATTTTCAAATTCATCGCTAATGAAATGGTTCGGTTCAACTCCGATGCGTAGAAATTGCGTGGATATAGTAGGTTCGATTAGAATCTGCAATTCTGAGTAACTGAGGTACCTTTATGACAGCCAAGAGGGTTGCACTTTCGCCTTCGTGAAAGCAGTCCGGATTCGATTTCCGGTGTTGGACATGATATGGTCCAGCATCGTGAAAATATTGGTAATCTTCCCGACTAAGAAAAGGTAGCGGGTCCAAACGGAGTAAAAACGTCGAATACGGCGGCATGGGAGTATAAATGCACTGCCCACGTGTTACCCACGGTGAATACCGCCTGCTTAGGACGTATCCCTCAATGGAATGTCTCGCGATGGACTCAACTTTTATTGTTTTTAATTAAATTTTACAGAAGAATAATGGACTAAAAATGAATTTTATATGTATTTCTCATGAAATTTATAGACATGGAATTGATAAATATATCTAGCTGATTATTATACTATATTATTATATTAACATTAAACGAAGGAAGTCGGTTAAACAATGGTGAAGAATGTGACAACTTATCATGGCAAGCTTATAAATCTGCGTTTATTCAATTATAAATCATATGTAAGGAAAGGGAATGATGTACACATCACAGATGTTGGTGTGCGTCCAATAAAACCAAAAGAATAAACGTACATGAATGAGCTTTTCTATTTTTTGACATTTACATGTCATTTCCAGGATAATTCTGATAATGTCTATGCTGAATTAGAGGGTGACATGATACTGAATTTGTTCTGTTTCAATGGATCTGACCCATTGGAGAGAATATTCTTCGTCTTTCAATATTATATCTGCCATAAATTCAAGTATTCAAAGGTCGGTGCAGCTTATATCTTGTGCGGGTAAAATATCCACAGGTGTATAAGCTTTAGCACTCATTTCACTCATGTTTTTCTCCCTTAATAACGAGAAATAATCATTTAAAGATTTGTATTTACTTCGGTATATGGGACGGAATTTCCGCATCGTCTTTGAGAGCACTTAAAAGATTACCTCGCAGAAAAATCTCCCATCAGCACGCAAACACCTTTGAAATATTCAAGTCTGATTTTTCATTTTGCAGTTTACTGTTGGCCATTTTAAGATACCTTTCTCCGCCCGTCAGTCTTCTGCTTAGGAAAATATAAATACACCGCGACCTTAATATAAGCCTGACATTGAGCAATCAGAGGAAACCTTCGTTCTATAAAACATCAAATCGAATATATCCATCATATTCACAACTTATACCTTAAAATAATGTATGTTTGGTTTCTTCGTTTCCTACAATAAAGACAATTCAGTGATGGAATGAGAGATTTTACGATTCCACACACAAGATTCGTTAAGTGACTCGATTAACGCTTCTCTCACTTTCTTACGCTCAGGGAAATTTAATCTTTCATAATTCCATCACCCTCCTGGGGCAATATTCTGTCAAGTGCATCTTTTACGGATCTCTGTTTAAAAGACAGTCGCATTAATGAACCGTCACGTGTGTGTCTCCCAAAGAGGAGGAACAGGAAGTGAAATCGCTGGCCATGTCTCATAGCAAATACAGCTACTAATACATATCTTTATTTAGAAAGAGCCCTTGTAGTTAGATGAACACAAAAGAATATACTTTAGTAGGTAAACTAAGGCGATAATGGTTGAGTTGAAAAACATCGTGATTTGAAATTTTGTCGAATCTACGAAGTAATTTTTTGATTCGTTGAACTATTGAGAATATTTTTGGCATTTTTTATCTTCCTACTGGTTAAATTTTTTAAAAGATTTTTCTGGAAAGTATAGACCGAATGAATTTACCATTCTCCATTTTTACAGATTTATTCGTAATTTTTTACTGGAAAATTTAATATGATTAACAAAAGTTGTAAAATGTTGGCAATATCCTTTCGAGTTCCACCTTGCGCTCTCTCTTGTCGTCCGGACTCGGAATCATATTCTGTTGTCAATTACGAGATTTGTCTGATAGAGGTTGTTGCGCATCCGTTTCCAAGTCTCTCAACAAATTTTTATTTTCTGATATATTTATTGCTTTGGCAAACCGTAAATGTTCGCCGAAAGCTAGAACCAGTAGTTTTAAATGTTGAAACTTGCATATTTTAAAATCCTACGACACGAGTTCTTTTCATGTATCTATTGGTCTCAGCTTCGATCCCAGATGAGTTAATGCGATTCCATAGGTTATTCATATAAACTTCATTTTAATCTTTTGCGGGCTCTATTTGTATTGCAAAATGAAAAAAAAGAATCATCGTGCGAACTTAGATAATTTTCATAAAAAAAAAATTTTATAGATTCATATTCTTATCGACGATTAAGGGTTTCAGCTTTAAGTTATGAACACTTTGATAAGACAAAAGGGTTTTAGGGTTTCATTGAAAATTTTCGTTTTCGGTAACCTGTTCCATTAAACTAATTTAATATGAGTTATGATTCGTTGCTCTTTTGTACAGAAAGGATTATTATATTTAATCCTATCTGTATTTTCCCCGTTGATAATCAACGGGAACATTATCTAGTAGTCTTATGTCTGTCTTGTATTGTTTTTACTTGTTATGTTTAGCATAAGGCAGGCATTTAATGTACGCATCTTTTCCTCGAACAAAAATCCTTTCGTTTTCAGTAACCTTACCGGAATAATGTTGATATTCTACTTTTATGTCGGTATATTTAACATTAAATTATGGTTTTTGAGTGGAAATATCAATAGTCATTAAAGAATAAATTACAATATGCCATAGAGAGGTTACTGATTTTGCTTTAACAAAACCATTTTAGACCGTATTGTGGGAGTGGAGTTTTAGTTGAGGCATGGTGGTGATCAATATTCATCTATTTCTCAAGGTGTTGAAAACAAAAGAAGGTTTCAGTATTGAATATGTCATTACTGACGAAAGCCGACACTAATTGCAAAATTATTCTGGAGGTGTTAATTTATTCTCGACATAGAAACTGATGGTTGGATTATTTGGGCTTCAAACTATTCAAGGAGCGTTATTGATCTATGAAAGGGAATGTAACAAATCAATTAGTAGGAGAAATGCGAAGGAATCAGCCTCATAAGTTCATGTGAAGGGAAACGTATTTTTCCAGAGCACTTATAATACATCACAGTGAAAGTCATTCTTATGAAATTTCTCTTGACACGAAATGAAATGCTTTCACCTCGAACGCTCACATCTAGGATTTGAAGATGATAACACATTTTATTCGCAAAAAATTCTGAGATTTCCTTTTCATTTTTTTTTCGAGCGCTTACATCCGGAGCAGGAACGGTGGATACATTTTAGAATCGATTCATGATTCCAAGGCATCTCAGTGACTGATCCAGGGGGCGATATTGAGGGATTGTTTCTCATCAGCATAGGGATACATTTTTAGTATCTATAGGCTTATAGTCAGACATTCAGGATAGGTAGGGTTTATAAAGGGAGCGGAATGCGAGGAAGGAGGCAAAGGGGCAAGGAGTCAACATGCCAATTTTTTTACGTTTAAACTGGACTTTTTACGAAGGAATAATTAGCTTTATATATTATTTATTTAAGGTGAGCTGTCCCTTTCATTAATATAAATATTTTTTACGCAAATGCTCGGTTTCTCGTATCTATTTTCGGTATTTTTAATAACTTTAAGATGTTCGTCACTAAATGTGATGCTAACAGGGTAGAATAGATAGGGTTTTTGGTGTTAATAATAAGATTTGGTGTTAAGAAATAAGAACGAGCAGCAACACGGTACACGCCTAAAGATATTAGTATTCATGTACTTTTTCATACTGTGTAATATTGAAAATTTTCATGATGCCATTACAGAAGTAAAAGCCATTCAGTATAAGAGAGTACATTTGATCGTAGTTTAAGCTAATCATGTAATAATTACCAAATGAAGCCTTCTCTGCTAGAATTGATCGCTTAAGAGGAAAACTTCAAGAAGGTAATTAACATTAGGCGCCTAATTTTGTACTTCTAGACTTAAGCACCTCCTTAAAGACACAGCTTCACTGAAAAGAAAGGTGCGTTATCATTAATTCGTTGCTTGAACATATTCTCGCTATTTTAAATCAACCATAGCATTTTTCTAAAACTAAATCATATTGTATTTCAATTATTTATGATTTTAAATCGGGTTTTTCTAAGTTGTTTTACTTCGAATTATTATTATTGTTTTAGATTTACTCAAGGTTCATCATTTGAAATAATTTTTGCTTGAGCTTCATTCAGTGCCCTTGGTCCATTTTAGGATGACGTTCGCAACGATTCCCAATTGAAAATTGTGAACGCAATAAATGAGGTTTGAGAACCGAATAATAATCGAAGCAGGTGTTGATGAGAGAGTTCTCAATCCATTCCAAATAGCGAATGTTTCAGAACCTCTTTTCTTAGAGGATGAGCTCAGTCATAATGAATATCCATAATGTGACAAAGCTCCGCCCAAGGACGCTCTTTTGTCACCTTTTCAGCGGAGCCAAATGCCACCCATTCTCTCTAACATTGTTCCACTAGCAGCATTTGTCCAGTCCATGATATCTCGTGGAATCCGTCTCTCGTAAATGATAGCATCTTAAGAAGTCCCGTGTCACAAGAGGTAACGTGACGTGCTGCAGCTGCTTCTAGTGCGAGGTCACAAAATTACGTCACGGATCGACGACTCCTTAAGTATTTTCCTCGTGTATCGAAAGAGTGAGCTAACGCATCGAAAGGTTTGATCAGACACGTTTTCGCGGTGTTGTAGTTGGCTAACGGAATACTTAAATTGCTTTCCACAAAGAAGAATGCATATTGTCGTTCTGATTCCGATAAAGGATTATCTTCATTCCAAAACACAAAGCGAAAACGCATTCGTAAAATATGCTGTTTTAAATGCCATCTTCAGATTTCAAATTAATTTCTAAGATTATGCTATTTCGTGGTATATAATTGTGAACGCGCTTATTTTCCTCATTTACGGTATATATTTGATATTTTAGTTTTTTGTTTGCCTTCCATGAGTTTATTGGTTAAACAATAAGCAGGTATAATGAGACATTTAAAGAGACAGGCTTATTCGGAAATAAAGCGACCAATGAAACCAAGAGTATTCAGGAATATTTTTCATGTTAAAGATACCTACCTTTGAACTGCGCATTAAAGAAAGTCATATTTCATCACCTAGTTTTAAGAATAAAGTATTTAATTTCTATTTTCACAATTCCAATATTGTTATTTGATACCAAGTATACTTAAAATAAAGATATGTGATGTAGAACAAAATGTTAAATAAAACATTATTACTATCAACAAATTGTTACTGAAATTTTCCATAAAACGACTATTAATGATGAAGATATTGGTATAAGATTACGGTCATGAATCTCTATTTACTGAGGAGGCGCATTTGCCTATCCGATTACAGTGTTTTAATCAAAGCGAAACAGAGATTAAAAAGTCTCATCTCTCTCAAGTCTCTCTCTCATCACTTTATTATAAGAGAATACACCTAACATATGTTTAACATTTACAAGAGAAAATAATTAATTAACCCGTGGATGAAGAAACCTGAGAACAATTACTCAGGAAAGCACCCACGAGAAGGAGGGGTAGAAATCCTTCAAAACCCGCTGATAGTAACAACTAAATTTAGAATTACAAAGAGGGAGTTTTTTAAGACTAGAAAAACTCTCTTGTTATATGGTCATATTAGTGTTTCAGAAAAAAGAAAATTTTAGGAAAACAAGGTAAAATGATGGTATAATTTAAGGTGTCTTCTGAGCGAATTAAGATAGAATCGATAGATAATGATGCGGAGCTTTTCATTCTAGTCATGAAGTTGTTTCCCTCCTGAATAGATGATTGCCATGTGATGCAATACGTCCCGCCATTCGATTTATTCACGCAAGCTGACTTTTCGAAGCAAATTAAGACAGAACGGGGTCCCTAAAAACATCATAGCCTAAGGGAGATGCACATAGCTTGCTTCATGCATTAGAGAGGCTCAAACTACGCTAGTTTATTGACTGCACACTAAAACTATCAGAACAGTATTAGTTTTACATTCGAATGCGATTCATGTATCATTTTTTGAATAAAATGTCGGACATAAAATCATGAACTTTGAAGAGAAAATTCTGCAAAAATAATATAATTTTAATAGAATAACCAATTCTACTTTTTCACGAATTTCTAGGTCAGAGAACTGTGTACTCTATGGTCATTATTTGACAACTATACATCAAAAGGATACTTATCTGTCACCACTCCGGTATTCAAGTAGAAAAAAAAGTCAATTTTAAAAATAAATTCATAACTTGTCCTTTTTCCCCAAGACGTTGAATAAAAGTTGAGGTAAAAGGCGAATATATCATAAATATGCATTTATAATCTGTTCGGTTTCACCGAGCTTCAGGGAAAAGTTGCTCACGAAAATAAAGTGCTGAGCTTGATGATATTACTAACTAACTATTTTGTTTCTATGAGGAGGCATCATAATTGAGCAAATAATCCGTATCGAGTATAAGCCCTCAAAATGAAGCTAGAGCAAACGAAGTGACAGCTCTTGATGAAATAAAATTTATTCGCGGGTCCCAATTTTTAGGGATTATATCGATATATTTTGCACCCTTTCGTATCATCGATCATTTTCCTCGACGTAATCCCAATACCTTATCTTGACACATGCAAGAGGAATCCATCAATTTCTCGGTATTTACATTTTCAAAAATTTAGAGTGATGCGTTTACTCGATGACATTTATTACCAAAGCTCGCATTTGTTATTAATTGTTTCCGTATTTCGTCATGGCCCTTCCGAGAAAGATTCTTTAGGCTTTAGAAATCGATGAGACACTTTCGAATGACCTTGCTCCTCTGGGCTGTGCAAGGGTCGATTTTCTTCATTTTTTGATTCCTTTGAAAATGATTATATATTCCATGCATGAGTGAACTTTTATCATAGTTCTATTTCCAACTGTTTTCCTGGCGTGTCCTCGTCAGGGTGTCCTTATGCATTGTGTAGGATTGGCTCTTAAAACTCCCACATGAGGCCTTATTCGAGGGGAATAATCTTTATTTCTGATACGACCTCGAAATTTTGGGTTTGTTAAACCTTTCGTGAGTCAACACGATTAATTTTTCGTAGACGTAACAGCAGAGAGAGAAGCGATGCATCATCCATAAGCATAAACAAATGAAGAGGAAAGAGAGTAATAAAATTGCCTTCACTTTGCGTTACGGGTGACATACCTTCCCACATGTAGCTACAGCTTAAAGATCCTCATGCATCTCATGAATAATTTATAAGCTCGTGATTTTCATGAAGTACTGCGTTCCATACACTGGTCTCTATCTTGATCCTTCAAGTGCTTAACTTAAGTGTCTTACGTCCGACATTAGGGATCAGTAAGGATCTAAATTAGAATTAAATCAATAAAGAAGGAAAAGGAAGCAGAAGATAAAATCGAAGAAACATTAATTTAACAATTGGTCAACTTTTTGATTCAGATATAAATAATTAAAGAGGTTGACAATATATTCATTGAAAATTTACCTCGTCCTTCAACCGAATAGGTCTTTAGCTAAGATTATTTTTAATCATGAATGCACTTCTAAACTTACTAATAAAGCAAAAAATACATATAGTTTCTTTTGCTTCGAGTGTAACAAATTATAAAAATCGAAAAAGAAGAACGTAGCTTAAAATATCTTTGTGTTCTGTATTGCCCTCTATCCCTAAATTGTCTTTTGCATTCTGATTTTGAACTGACAGAGAAAGTAACCTTACAATCCTAATAAAGATATCTTTCTCTCCGTAAATGTCATTCATATACAAGGCCGTGTTCCCGCTTTCATTCAAACTGAATCGTCCAGGTAGTTTCTCCAAAAGCCGTCTAGCACGTTCTTACGAGCCATCGAAACCTCACGAGGTCGAGTTAGTTTTTATCGCTACCTGTAGAGGCACATGCCAAAGATCACTCGCGCACAAATTTAAATGTCATTTGGAGATGTGATTTTTTAACTAAACGATTACACAACAGTAAAGCCACTGATTCAATGCAAAACATCACAAACCTTTCAGTCGTTGAACGGTTCAAAACTTAAATCACGAAAATTATAAAATCGAATACATTTTATCTCAACTTACATTTCTTTTGATTGCGGGTTTAATAATTTTACAATTAAGGAAAATAGTTATAGGCGAATTTACACGTAAAGGCGTGTACCTAAGGAATTCTACGATTATGTGGCATATTCCACGTAACGGGCTGCGAAATTTTGAAAGTATCTTAGACATTTAGATGGGCTTCAGTGTGTTCTTAAGAAGTTTATTTGAGTAACGTTGCTCAGTCGTATTTTCATAACTGAGTTGTAAGGGAATTAGGTTTTACGAATGAAACACTACGGAATGAATCGTTAAAACACAAATCCATAATCTATACATTTTGTTTTAGGAACTCTCTATCGTCTTTACTATAGTGCTTAATGTTCCGTAGAGCAACTCTGTTGAAATAAATGTCCCAACGATAACTAATTTGATAGGAAATTTCCTAAAGATGAAATATCTTACAGTCACCCACACACATCACATGGTACCCTGGTCCGAAACATGCGTTGAAAAGGTTGGGGATGTATGCAGGGTACTATACTATGCCTACAAGTGTTATATTTGTGAATTAGAAAAGGAACTGCGAAAGGCAATATGTATTGTTATGAATTGTTTCGGCAATTCTGTATGCATCGTCGAGTTGCTTCATGAATTAGGACGAGAATCTTTAGAATAAGGATGATCTAAATAGGTTGAATATATTCAAATAATTCGGTTATAGTATGCTCTTCAAAGAAGCTGCTGATATTTTACGACAACCCAACTAAATAGAAAGAACTGCGGAAAAAATCAGGTAATTATATACTAAGAATAGCCATTTACAAAATTTATATTTAACAGAGTGGAAAACCCGCAGTTCTTACAAAGATAGTTATAGTTCCGGCAACGCAGATTTCGGTGAAAATTGGTAATTGATGGACTTCGAGACAACAAAGACGAATTACCCACCAAATAAGGTTTTATGAGCAATGGTTTTCCCGGAAAATGGCCTGAAAGTATTATAATAATCTCACAACTGTGAATGTAGAGCAGTAAAGCCCAGAGCCTAAAACACGGGCATGAATAAGTTTAAAAAAAGAGAAATAGTTTAGGAAATAGATTTAAAAATGAGCACTCAGTTAAGGAGCGCGAAAAAACGGGCACTTTCTTCGATCTATCGGAGACGAAATACGAACTAGATATAAAACTAAATTTGCACAGGATAAACTTGCTAATATTAGGTGGAACTTGTTTTCATTTGGAATTCTTGGTTAAGATTTCATTCTACTCCATACCCAAGTTCCTATACTCGAATATAATACAAATCTGATATTAGGTATTCAAAGTTATCGGTGTATCTACCACTCTTACGCGCATTTCAGGGTATATATGAAGGCGTAGATTAATTTATTCCAAATCGTGGCATCATAAATGCATAAACCCAGGAAATGGACAACGAAATATAGTAAAACGTGACATTTGGGATCGCCAAAAGACCAAATTAATTTCAATACACAGTACGTTTACCTTATACCAGAAATTAGGAAGCGTCTGTTACGATTAGACAGCCAAAGCATAAGTCTAAAAGACTAGGTATGAGAGAATTGAGGAAGGTCACTAGACTAAAAAGAAAGATTGCGACGACGAGTCGCTCTAAATCATATGGAAATTTGTCATGGAAACTTTAAAACCCCTTTTATCTTAGTGTTATGGAAAGATTGCAAGTTCTGGAAATCCCCCGAACAGGAGTTGTGAAAGAAAGATCAGTTTCATCCTTTTACCATGTCAAGAAAGTGAGATAAATGTAGATTAATTTCCCCAATTACGATTAAAACTGACAATTTCAAAAGAATCTGGTTAAGAGGTTAGAAGGCAGTTTTCTCTCTTGATACATAGGTTTTTTCATAAATCAAAAATTAGAAAGGCATAATTTCAAAAAATTTATTGCTCCTATAAGTTGCGCAGATCCATTCACCTTTTCACCAATCAAAAAGCCTGTACACCATCATCACCAACGAATATTCCTGCAATTCCTTTAGCATTAAGCGGCAGTGAATAGACGACAATTTGTTCTAGTAATACAGATCGGTGTTTCAAAAGGACGGCGGTAGATATTCTCTCCCTCCTGGAGCACCGTATTCCTGCGAAGGTGAGCTGATGGACGGTGCGCCGTAAGAGCTACTGGGAGAACCACCACCAAAGCCAAGACCACCAAACTGGGGTGCTCCATAAGCACGGGAAGGAGATCCGAATCGTCTTGAAGATCCAATAGCACCATTGAAAATTCCACCGATGCCTCTCGCGGGTGCGCCGTACACTCTTCTCAGTGAATTGATGGCTCCAGATGGAGCTCCATAAGTTGACGATGGTACTCCGTACGACGCTGAAGGTCCACCAAGAAGTCCAGAAGAGCCTCCAATAAATGCAGAGGGTGCTGCGTAAGATGTCACAGGAATACCAGCGGCGCCAGAGGGAGGGCCATAAGAGTTGGATGGTGGTCCGTAGACTCCAGATGGTTTTCCTCGACCATATCCGTATTTGCTGGCTTTGGCCAATGCGTCGGCCTCCGCCATGGCCGCCACGACCTCCGCATTGACGGCTGATGCTGCTGCTACAGACCGGGCGCAGTCCACCGTGTACCACCAGGCGCAAGTGAGCTTCTCTTGGTCAAATATACTGCCAACGGGGCATAACATTGGCTCACGTTCTCTTACACCCTTCTCGCAAACATGGTACACCTAAGATGAAGAAAAGAGGTTAAAAGATGGTTTCACATGCTAACCATTCTAATATATGAGAAATAGAATACAACGACTAAATAGGGATCCATATCTTATTGTCCATATATATATTTCTAAAATAAATCTTAGTTGGGCATTTATGGATCTTTTTTTAAAACTGCTGCTTTTGAAAAATTATTCCACGCTATACTATAAACATAAACTACCATCTCTGAATCTTCAAGATTTTAGGTAAACGTTGAGCAGAGTACACTTAATTTCTTTCCGGCCGTTTTTCTCTAAAATAAAATAACCAAAGGGTTAGTTTTATCATCAGCATATCATTTAGAAATCTTTGTGCTATTAATAAGATGGAGAGAGACTTCAATCTTTTGTAAGAATACCATTAATTTCCTACATCATTTTAATATAGTGGGAATTTTTCCACCTTTAAGAGACGGTAAGATACAGCATCAAAAATTTAAAATTAATTTAATTTACATAGAAATAGGCATCATATCAATGGTTGATTCATTTGTAAGATATCTTGTTGTCATTAATGAGATAAACAATTGGGAAAGGGTATGACTTCATTGTTAATTAAATTAAAATGGTTTTAACTTGGTCTACACGAGAGATATATTTGCAAATCTACAACGGAAGCAAATTAAAGACACGTCTTTCTGAATTTTCCACAATCTCTGCTACTTTTCAAAACAGGAATTTTTCCCATATACCCATGGTGCATATTTTGGACGTATAACCCCTGGAATATACAGGAATATTAGAGATTCAATGGATCTGATTCCATTACCTGGCAACCAGCCTCTGGATCGGCATAGTATCCTGGAAGAGGTTGTCGGTCACAACTGAAACTTGTTGAGGGAACTTCCGTAAATGCAGGATAATCCACTCCTGCTCGTCCTGGTATCCCGGCTTCTTTAGGAGGTCCATAAGCGTATCCAGGTGATGAGGCGTATCCTCTATTTGAAGCGTACGAGTCATACCCATCCAACGGAGCTTCAGCCTGTGGAAAGAAATAACTTTAACTAAATTGAAAGTTAATATTACACCTTAATACTCCTTTCTTATCAACAAATATCCGAATTTCGTAAGAACTTGAATGACGTTTTTTACAGCACCGTAATTTATTATTCGCAAATAGAAGTGATAGCCCAAAATTAAAAAACGGAGAGTCATTGGTGTAAGCGGTTTTATGTATGGCATAACATATTATGGTACACGTCATATGAATTAACTTATTAAATGTTACATTCTTATCGTCAATATTCTCAGCTGAGATTCTTCTCGAACCAAAATCATTACATTTAGAAGAAGAAATTGGAAGAGAAAAAGTCTGCCGCAGCCGGGAATCGAACCCGGGTCTCCCACGAAACCATAGCCCACGAAATTGAAGGTGGGATCGTTCTGTCGTGGTAGCTTAGAGGACAGAGCACCCGCCCGGAAAGTGGTGAGACCCGGGTTCGATTCCCGGCTCAAAGCATGTGTACCATAAGTATCTCATCGCTCATCGTTACATTTCCTCAATTTTACGATTAATCTCACTTCTTTTTTATTTTAATTTGTGTTTAAATTATCTTAAATCTGAGAAACCATATGCTAAGGATTAGATAACATAACCGAAATAACAGTTCTTTAGAAAAAAATTGGTATTAACAGAAATAACTATTAATATTTGCCTGAATATTAAATTAAGCATCTGAATAAACCTGTATGTTTGTAAAGTAGCCCGAAGGCTGGGCTTATTCCCTCCCGCATTAGCTAGAAATAGCATTGAAGAGAGAATTAGGATCACTCACAAACAAGAAGAGGAGTAAGGCACAATAGTTTAATATTGCTGAGCAATGATGCAAAAGGCAAAAAACATCCACGTAAGTGCAGCGCGAAAACCCTACGACTTATCATAGCATTCAAAAGGAGTGACCAATATGAAAGGCACTGTTCAGCATCACTTATACCTCAGTAGTATTTGTATTATTACAGTCTTAAGCATGCCTGAGATTAAGTTAATGAAAGAGCGAAAGAGAGAATTAAAAGGAGGAATATAATATGGGATCATGTTTTTCATCTGCCTTTTTCATATTTATAGAAAGAAATTCGGATGAAAAACAGTCCACATTTTAATTCTTGGCGTTTCGAATTAGAAAATTTCCCCAGGTCGATGATAGATGTTGGTCTGCGGTTGTAATACGGATTCGGAATTCTGTTTTATAGTTAAATTTGTGAAATATTTTCAGCAAATTTAAAATGGCGCCTCGTGTCTGATTATTTTTTGCATTGCCCGTCCACCGAGCCTGTTCAAATGTACAAGTGTGTGGTGGAATCCAGAGCAACGAGAAAATCTCGAGTACGCTCCGTTGAAGTCTAAGGATACCTGAATCAATTGATAAGCCTACAAGTATGTAGAGTAACAGAAAACTAGAAATGAATCATAAATAATATGGTATTGTGTTAAGAATAAAGATTAATAAAAATTAATTCTATAAATTAAAATATTTCCCCTTTGGCGGATTCATCTGAATTTGTATCCAGCATTTAACGGGGAACAGTATAGGTACTGTATATTTCTGATTCCTAGAAATCGTATGCATTGCACACAGATTATTTAAATAAAAATTTCTCACCTGAGTGGAAGTGATTCCCAGTAAAATCATTGCTATCGCAGCGATCGTCATTCTGTGTTCGCCTCTGACCATGATTCACTCTAACTGAAAATAAGCCGGTGTATTATCTTGCTGCGCTCTGCAAACAGTCCAGAAGCCTCCTGGGTTCCGATTGACGAAGTTGAGAAAACTTCATCCCTTTTTATACCCGAGAGCCCATCCTATGAATCCATACAGTCTCCTTACCATATTTAGAAAATTCAATCGCGGAAAAAAATCGGTTCTCACGATCTCCTCGAGTCGAAAAATTAACTTCTCCGTAGTGCTCATAGGAGAGCACTCTTCCATTCTCACCCCATTTTTCAAAGGATGTTATGCAAGGCGATTATCATCCATCAGATCGTTCCCGGATCATCTGCAGCTTTTCTTCCCTGCTGGGGGTGAGGGTAGGGGCTCTCCACAAGGGATAACGGGTGTGGAGATGGCCGTTGGAACGGCGCCCCGGTGTCGAAACGGCGCGAGTGTGAAGCAATTACGTGCACTTTATTAAATTGGAAAGTGCTCCAGATCCCATACCCTCGCTCTTAGAGCCGCGCATCTCTTACCAGGAGATCCTCTTATCCTTTCATCTTCGCGCTTTTTCCAACGGCGATTATGGCCACCGGTCGGCCTCCAAAGATTATGCGTCGTGTTCACTTATGTGCTATATCACTCTTAAAACAACTTGCCCATTCGAGGCTAGTTGCTTTTTCTATCGCGTAGGCGTTGCTCTCATAAGTTTTAACGGCTTTTGAGGGAAAGTGGTCGGTAAAGTTGATTCATTTTTTACGTGGAAAAGGTTGATGCATCATCTCTTAAATGGCAGGCAACAATTTCTGCGGGCTTTATAATAATTTAGCGGAAAAGGTACATTTCTTTATGATTGTCCGCTCTTTAATTCCTTCGATATTTTCCAATGTTTGTTCATTGGCGGTTGTTCGATTTCACCAGTCAATCGACTGACATTTCACGCATTTTCTTAAAAAAGCGGAATTACATCGATTATCTTTATTAAAAGTTGTAGTTCACACTCGGTAATTTTAAAAAATACAGTGTATGAATTGTAGACCTTGCTTTTTCTTCTTTGGTGGGTATATATCACAAAATTAATGGATGAATTTATTTATACTCCTATTTTGCACTGGTGAAGAATTTTATACCAAACCTAAGACACGGAAGTATTTATCATTAAATAAGATCATCATATAAGTCTAAGATTTCGAATTTTCCATTATAGATACCAGCTATATAATATCCCTTAATACTTAAATATTCAAAATGCTTGAAAATCCTTTTATGTTACTCATGTAAAGTGATGTACTTGTTTATAATTCATGATTTATGAAATTTTCCTGTATTTTCGATATTTCGTTACACTACGATAATGAATCAAATGAATTAGAGCAGAATTAAAATAGCGCTCGTCAAAAAGTGCTAAAAAAAACTTGGTTAGCTGGAATTAATATATTTGTAATGTTGTTAAATCCTTAAAGAATCTTGCCTCAATTACCATAAATTTAACTGTTTGAAATAATAGCTTTCTTGTGCGTAGATTAAGAGATGCTCTAATGATGCTGTCATAACTGAAATGAAGCCGCTTCTTTCCCGTTTAAAAAGACCTTGGAACAATTCTTTTCGTCACGGTTAGTAAACAAAGGCGATTTATTATATAGTCATCGCTAAGTATTTCTTTCCAATAGAAGATAAACCTGTTAGAAGATGGATTATATCTTTGATGTGACACAAGGAAATTAAAGAAGCACCTTACTCTAGGGAACACGGAGAATACTAATTAATATTTTCAAAAAACATGAGTAGGAAACTTTCTCTGGCAAGATCCTTGGCATACTGCATATATTTTAATTTAATTTTTCTAAATCATTCAAACTTTCTGAATAGATGTTTACTTTAAAATATATGTTCATAACATTGTAATTAATACCTTTACCAAGTCTCCCTTTGGGTATCTTTTAGGTCGGCTTATATCTGTTTTATATTTTCCTGTTTGCCTGTTTGTATTTGCAATTTGTACATACTGCATGTAGCAATTTCTTGTAATTATGTATCCTAGATTCTTAAGATATTTTGATTTTATATTTTTGAGATTAAAGTTCATCCATTATTTTTTGTTAAAATGTAATATTATTACCACGTAATATCTACAGAGGTCAGGTGAAAGAGAGGCCATTTTGGCCTAACTACGCCGCAAGAGAAAATAATATTAACATCTAAATAATGATTTAACTCGGATATTTCAATATGCATCTATTTACATTACTATTCTTAATATAAAAAACTTACAATTTTACATTTCCAACTCAATTAATTTGCGAAGGACGTAATCGGTACTATGCAACCCCTCTGCTACTTCGTCCGATCGGACAGTGAGCGTAAAATTAGATGCGGGGACAAGTCGTTTTAGGGACTCATTCTTTCCGAGAACAATACGCGATGACAATAATCTAAAGAGGTAACTCGAGCGCTTGCTATTTACACCCCCTGCAGATGTAGATGCAATTTCATATAATTATTAATAGTCTAAAAAGTATTGATAATAGACTAGTCTTCCTGTTGAGTAAAATTTTGAGGAAAATAGTCGGAAAAGCTTTAGAGAACATGAGGTCAAAAAGATAACAAGTGCTGGGCCCGATTAGAAATATAAAGATGAAGAGAGGGAGTATATATGAAATAGAGAACAGAAGATACACACTGAGTCTGGAGATTCACAAAAATAGAGAGTGGTGGACTCAAAAGCAGGTTTCCCTCTGAGCATGCATACCTGGTGGGCCTCGCAATACTTTTTTAAGTGTCGGCGAACTAATTTGTCAATTCTCCACTATTTATTGTATAATATGACAGCCTTTAACTTAAGTTTTCACTAATTTATTGATAATTATGCATATTATGAACTTTTAGTGGGGTTGCATGGTTCTTTTCGGCATTTAAATGAAGGACATCAGAGATATTGTAACTTAAAACTATTCCTTGACAATGGATGCGTATCTCCGTAAACCAAGCGCCCACAGAAATTTTTTTTGCGCCCAATGATGGAATAAATTAGAGGGAATCATCCACAAAATTATTTTGAGGCCTAGAAGCACAAAGGAAAGAAATCTTAGCGAAATAGTAAATATTTTATCAACAAAGTCAGAACTTACTGCCTCTTAATTCATTTGCAGATAGGATACGAATGGGATGAAATATGTAGCTTCAAAGTATGTATGGAGTAACTTTTATATGTAAATGATACCAACATATGCATGGTTGTACGTTTTATTATTACTGCCTTTCTAAAGTCTACTTGCCACATCTTGTATCCCTAGTAAAACTAGATACATCTTGTATCTAGTTTTTTCAGTTTTAATTTTTGTGTCTATTTCCGGTGCAACTCACTACAATTTTCTTAATTGAGGATAACCCTTTTCTTTTGACATTTCTATTCCCCGCTCTCAAGTTAAAGCCTTCAGATAATAAAGAAAGAAGATATACTTGTTTGTTAATTAAGATCGACTATTGACATATTGTTACATTCTCCCGCAATGAAGTCATAAGGCTTAGCATTCTTTATGTGGCAGCCTGGAAAAGGGATTAAGTAATAAAAATTCCAGAATTAATTATTATGTTTTGATAGAATCATGCTCACTCACTCACGCCAGGAAACGAATAATAGGCGATCTTTTTGTTGATAACTAATGAAAACTTTAACGACATCTTCAGAAAAGTAGATATCTAAACTTATAGAAAATGATTGGATGATTTTTAAGCTTAAAGAAAAAACTTATCTAAGCCGTTGACATTTAAGGGTGTTTTTCTTTATCTAATCACTCCTTTTGGATTTTGTCGTTCTTGATCTTTGCGGATTAATAAAGTATATACTTACTAAGTAACCACAGTAAACTCCTATACTAGCAGAGATAACCACAGTAAACTAGCTTTACCTACTTCTTTGTGTAATTTAGAATGCTTAATCTTAGTTCCACTGGAAGCTCAGAAAGTACCAGCTGTGGTTCAGTCAAATCATTACGAATTAGTGTTAGAATTAGAATTGCGTACGTATTCCACGAACCATTTCAAATTAAAGAGAATTATGCAAATGGTAACACATTGCATTATTTTCCTGTGTTCCTATTATGTTGTGAAAGTGAAAATTCACGTTTTGTAAGCGTAATCTATTGATTTATGAGGAATTATCTCCGCGGTATGACAGTTGCCTATCTTCCAAAAACAGTCTATTAACGGTCCAAATTTTGCAACGATAGCCTATCATATTTAACAAATGGCAGACTCATAGTTATTGGGTCAGACCCAAATACTGAGCGTTTTCATGTTGGCACGAAAAATCATTTACGCTGTAAAATTACAAGCTGTCGCTTTAGAGGCAAAACACAACTCTCTAATTCTTTAGAATCTCGGAGCTAAACGGAAAATTTATCATCCTGCAAATGTTCTCTGTTTTTATCTACACAGAAGTCCGAGCTATGCCCTTCTTTTTTAGCTTGTAAATCAGGTTGAGTAGTAAATTATAGATTGCTTAACTGCTGCTTCTCCGCACAAGCTGTAGATATTATTATACTATCTTATATCAAATTTGAGAGATTAGCTGTAATTATACGTCCGAAAATGAATGTTTACTTAATATAAGATCAGATATCTTCTCCGATTTTTTAGGGATTCTTCCGAAATGTTTCATCTGTATTACTATCGTATTTTCTAAATCTGCGTACCAACTCATTGTTCTAAACAGGGTTAATTCTTTATTTGTAATGTTTTTTGGCAATTCATATTTATAGATTAGGATCATTTCCATAAAGCGACATGCTAATTAAGAAGAATTATGATACATGGCTGTTAATAACCATCTACTTCCTATGTAAACTGAGTGCATTAAAAACCTCATGAACAGAGGTTAAACATTCAAATTCTCGAATTATTCCGGGCTTCCAGGTGGCCGAAGTGGGTAGCGCGGTCGTTGTTGGAAGTGGTTCCGGGTTTGATTCCCGGTGTGGGCCCATAAGTGCGAACTGAAATCAGATGTTGAAGCACTTTTAGAAGCAATACTTTCAATAATTCCTTTCGCCATTATTTAGCAGTGTACGTCACTGTTTTTAATTAAATCTTGTTTACAAATTTGTAATGGTTACGAAAATCATTATAATTATTTTAACCCCCAAGTGTGTTTTCATGCCCATTAACATTACACATTTTCTCATCGGCAGTTTTTTTGTGCAAGACATCCTGACGCTTCGAAATATGTAATCCATTTCAAAAGCTCCTATCATCTTTCCAGGTCTTTTAATTCATCAATAATTAGGAAAAAAAGCAATGACTCTTTTAAGAGAGAGTTAAATTCATTTTTTCTTATTTTAATTTATTTCCTAGGGACTTGGATAGTTTTACTTTATTGGATGTAAGCATCTCGAGTTTCCAAACTGGTTGTTTCTTTGATAAAAACCGACGTTTCCCCTGCTGTCTCCGGAGCTATCGACAAGATGAAATGACACTTCACCATGTAGAATGCCCGATAGGAAGACGATGAATTTCAAACATCTCAATCGCAGATATTAAGTATTCACGATTATTTTGTTTATCTTGTTCGGTGTAAATTAATTTGGAATAATTTCATTTTAGATAATCAAAAGCAAATCGTAGATCTTGGGATTAATTAAAATATTTCCATTCTTAAAATATTTATTAGTGCATAGATATTGAAATAACAGTGGCACCTTGGTTAAATCGTCGGAAATCGCGCCTTGGATCGACAACCACACTACATGTCAAATATGTAGATTAAACTAATTTAATGTTAAAAAGAGTGGTTGTACTTATGATTTCTATTTACCGAAAAAAATCATCATTCATAAGGTGAATAGTTATTGCTTACTTACATTACTTTAAATGTCGATTATCACCAGAAGGTGTCACTAACCAAAGCCTGCGTCATTACTCAAGACATTTTATTA
The DNA here is from genome assembly GCA_000376725.2 of Ladona fulva. Taxonomy (NCBI): domain Eukaryota; kingdom Metazoa; phylum Arthropoda; class Insecta; order Odonata; family Libellulidae; genus Ladona; species Ladona fulva. Next base: position 244,965 of record KZ308762.1, on the reverse strand, counting down.
ATACAGCCACTCGTCCTTAACCGAGTAAACGTTAACTTAGACCAACGTATACCAGGGTAACACTATATTTAGATAAATAACCTTAATTATTTTGTTGATATTAAAAATATTAGACTATTTGAATATGAATCTTAAAATATTATGTGACATTCTAACTCTTATTTTGGCTTTCTCACTTTAATACAACGAGCAATTTAAGGATAAGTGATGCTTCCTTTCGATTGGTTCTTGTATCCTATAATACCCCGCCTTATATTTTCGGGTAATAATACAAAGTAATTTCTTCTCAAAAATAATAACTAAAATGAAATATCTGATAATTAGTAAACTACCTTGAACACGCTTTAGTGAGGCACAAATCTTAATTTCCTAATCGTCCGTTGACCATTCACCATCCTTTTAGATTGTACTTACTTTACTTAGTTTCCATTATGATTTATATTATTTGAGCTAATCGATTTAAAGTTACGTAATTTGAATTAAACATTGAAAGAAATAAAGAATGATGACCTCGAGCACGTATAAGATGGCTAAGCTACTCCACAATAAGAATGTGCGATATAAAAAAGGGTGAATATTTCCGGTTTTTCTGAAAATCATTACCTTTTTCCTTATTATTTCATAATGTCATCGCTAAATTAAGATATACCGAAAAGGTGGAATAAAGAGGATGGCAGAGACCTTGAATTCCACACAACTGGTATTGATAATTCCTTCAGCCGCATCCGGCTAAAGATCATAACAATGACGTCAGGCTTCTGAGTCTCTATGGATTCCTGATTATACTTATTGCCATTGACTTTCCACTGAAAAACCAAAAGCTGTGAAGAAAGGAAAAGATTATATGTTAGGCTCCGCGGTAATATGTGAAGAAGCGAAAGAAAAATCTTGGGCATTAGACCAAATTAGAAAGTCTTTTTTACTCTCATCCCTATCTCGTGAAAGCAGCGACGACGATATGTGAGGAAGGAAAGAACTGCGTAGACAAGAGTGGATCTCACTCGACGGAATTTCTCCCGAAATTCGACTTTTTTCATCAGAAATATTTCGATTAGGAAAAGGAATTATTTCAGTGACACCGGAAGACTTTTTTTCCAAACTTTGGTTATATTCCTTTGATTACATTAGGTGGCTCTTCCGTTATATAGGGCCTGGAAATCCAAACCCCGCCCGCCCCGCCGGCCAAATCTGGTTTGCATATGCTTTGTAATGGACCGCAAAAAATAGATACTATTCACTAATGATCTTCGTATTCATAGCATTATTTTGGCGAAATTTCCGCGAATTTACGTCCCCTTTTTTCCCAACGGAAGTAATTTTCTCAAAGTATTCCTTCAGAAGTAAGGTAGTACGTTAAATCTTCAGCTCTTTTAGATTCGACCCACCAAAGACTTTGCACTTACTAGCCCATTTTTTCTGCAGAAGGCGACAGTATGTAAATAATGGGTAATTTATGGAGTTGCATTCTTCTGAAATGCGTATGAATGAAATATTTTGGGGCACATGTATAACAGTAGATCAGAGACATACTAATCGCCAATTGTGAATGTAGATATCATTTTAAAGGATTTTGCCATACCTTTGGCAGAAATATATCTTAACCAAAGTACTCTTATTTCTGCGCGCAAGAAAACAATAAATCTCGAGGGGAATAATACATTTTAAATTTGTACCTACATATTTTAGGGTGTATATATAGGGTGTAAAAATACATTTTGATAATCACTTGAAAGATAATCGGGAACATGGAGGCAATAAATATTGAACATTTTAATCCACTGAGAGAATGAATTCTTCTTTTTTTCATCTCCAACCTGTTATCCATATTGTTTATTATCCATTTCCATATATCCTGCAATAATTTACAGGCTTGGATTGAAGCTTTTAGTGCTTTTCTTCATCAGCGTAAAACCTCTCCAGGCTAAGGTTAACACTCACTGAAAATTCAGTTTTCATCTAATAATTCGTGGGTTGTTATTAGAGATATGTTTTCTTAAAATCAACCAGAGATCATTCACCTAAAAAAGAAAAGCAACATATTTTACCCACATGGTTCCCCTACAGATTGTCAGTGTGGTTTAGAGACATGGTATTCGTTTTATCCCACAGGAAAATATAGGCACAGATGTGCAAATGTCTCAGGCCAGCAAATTTACTTCAAATTCTAACGTATTGTGCATCATTTATTGAGACAATTTATGATCTCATTGAAATAAAATGCACATGTGAGACATTAGAAGGCTAATAATATTAAACAATTGGGCTTTAAGATACTGAAACAGGTAGAGAAATCGTTTCCATTCATGGCTATTTTTATCTATCTTTTAAGAAGAAATTCTAGGTTCATAAGTCTGATTTTAATGGATTATATTAAAAGATGAGTGAATATAAAATTGTACAATTATTTTAGGAAGTACGCCACTGTTTCAAGTAAGCAATTTTACGCAGTGCACATTTTAGGCAGTATGTTATCACAACGTTTGACATTGTTAATGTTTCATGAGATTTTCTAAGACCAATAAAAAACAAGACAGTCTCCCGCTTCTTGAAAATATATTTTGTTAAAAAAGTTAACAGTTTAAGTATATACATGGGATGCATTTTTCAAAACGAAGCATACGTTCAAAAATACGTCAATGAAATTTGAGCCGCTCTTACACATATAAAAACAACAATATAGCTCTAATGAGCTCCCTATCTGTATGTATGAAGGGTGATTATGCATAAATAAATAAACTTCCATTCACGGAGACTCATTAGTCTCCTCATGAGAAGTTAAAGAAGAAAGATAGGATGGTTCCTCCTTCACCACGCGAATCGTAAACGGCCCTTTGATGCACAAGAGCGATTTTGTCGTTCCAATCAAGAGGGCCCTCAAGTCTTAATTTCCCTTGAGATTGTTCTAGGAATCCTAGGTTCTAGGATCAGAATTCCTAGCTTAAAAATTGTGAATTATTTAGTACTTGAGATAAAGGCACGATTCTCATATGTAAATGAGATATAAAATGTATAGCAGTGCTACACAATAGATTCTTTAGTACTCATTGGCGTCAAAATCCGCCTGTTGAAATCCTTCTATTGCTTTGCCTAAAAAAAGAGTTATTTTGGTTTTCTGGATGCTACAATTTTTACGATTGTGTTCGAGAGAATATTTATCGAGTATCGAGTATCGATCTTTTAAAGCACTCTCCGTTTTCCGTGTTTTTAAGACCAACAAACTTTTATGACATCATAATTAAAGTCCTGACAGCAACTTTCGAATCGAATTTCGAAGAAGCACAGGCCTCATTGCATTCCTCGGTTTCCAGTCAAGAAAAAGGTCAGTTTCAGTATTTTAATTTTTGAATCAACTAACCATGAGAAATGAGATTCAGAATGATAGACTGAATATTTCTGCCAAAATTTCTAGTGAATTTGATTAGAATTGGTCCAAGCGAATTTCATTAGAATGGAAAGTTCTATTCCAGGGATTTTTAACTGTAAAACCATTCCACTGCGTCCATTTCCTTGAAGAACACGTGGAATGCAATGTTTCGAAGAATTCGAGGTAATGCAAGTCGCGTTTTTCTTCAGGAAAACGCCATTGGTACCCGCTAAACAAAAAGTTTCGATGATATCCGAAAACGTCGTGACACGAGGCGCTGCGGCGCGCCAAATAACATAGTCAATGTCCATATTTTCACATTCTCTTGTTTTACACAAATCCCGCATTCTTCAAGATGGAGAAAATCTTGGCCCTGGGAATCTTGTCTGCTTCTCTCTGCCTGACCTCCATCTCTCCGTTGATGAACCAGGACTCTTTAGCGAGGGCGGCTCCGATGCGTGGGTTCTTATAGAAAGGGTTCCTGAGGTTCGGGGGGAGCTTGGCTTCCTCCTCGGACGCGGCCACCACTTCGCGGTGCGCAAGGCTCTGTTGTTGAGGGATTGCGCGGCCGCTGAAGTGTGGTGGAGGGACGAAGCTCAGGGAAGGTGGGGGTGGCAGGGCGAATCCAAAGGAGGCAGAGGCTGCAGGGTGGATGCCGGTTATCAATTCAGGTTCAACGAAGACGGGGAGGGCGGTGCTGAGAGCCACTGAGAGGGCGATGGCGGCGAAAATGAGGCAGGCACGGGCCATGGCGACTGGAATGCGGATCTGCAGAAAAAGAATATATCATGAGAAGCATGGTCTAAAGGTGTAATTTCAAACTGAAACAAACGACGCAAATAAAAAAATCAATATAAAGACAAAACACTTCTTATTCCCTCAAAACCTGTATTTAGTCGCCCTCGGACTGTTGAAGAAAATACCAGTCAGGGTTAAGATAAGCCTAGAAAAGTTTTCCTTTGTTGACCTCTGTACGGAATTCCTTGAAGTTACATTGATTAATCACAGGGAATGATTATCAAGCTTAAGATATTTTTGCGAACTTCTGGTTTCGTTTTCAGAAACATTGCATCGCTTACTGTTATCGGCTATATTTATTGCTGTTCTCTCACGTAGTTTTAATTTGCAAAATTTCAATACTAATTGTAATTCAGAAAGGCTTTCACATTTTCTTCTAAAGTAGCAAGATAATCGACGGTTTGATTAAGTGGTGAGGCAGTCTCCTTGCTTGATTAGGTTCCTCCAAAGGTACTGATAAAAGGATACACAGCATCAATGAGATGCATTAGATGACTTCTTTCTCCTTTCTACTAGCCATACGCCAAAAACAAGATTGCAGGGTATATATGTAGATGTAGACTAAAATTTTCAAGCTGTAATTATCGTAATAAAACAAAAGAGGATGATTTCCGATAAATGTTTGTTGCTCAATTGTTTCCTTATGGCACTTTTCCTTCTATTTCTTGGCTATTTATTTTCCATGTATAGCAATATATAATAATAACTGATTATGGGAGAGATTTCACACATTGTTTATTGTAGTACCATCTAAAATCTCTAATTATGTAGAGTAAACTATCAATTATACCCTTCTTTTCACCAACGGATGGTGTGGATGTAACAAGTCAACGATTCGATCAATGACTATTTAGGATTAAAGAAAAACTATAGATATTTAGATGTTTGAGCGATAAGTGATGATATCTTTTCATTAATCGGATTAACAATTCAAAAGAACTAACATTAAAGTGTATCATTCACATGAGTAAGCCAAATCATTCCAGTAACTCAGGTTTCAAGGTGAAATATTCAGTTAACATCGATTTCATAATTGGTTATTGCCTTGCATACCGTGATTACGAAGCTTTCATTTCAATATTTCTCTATCAGATATTTACTCGTTAATTTCCAACGCACCGCCGCGGAAGGTGCCGTTATGAAAAAGCGGTGAATGGAAAGTGAGCTTAAGATTTACAGTTACAGGTTATTTTGTATCACGTTCGCTTGTTGAAGAGATATTTGCGCTGCCATGGGGTGACAAATCTTAGCTTTAAGATATTAAGCATAGGGATTATTGATTTATTAGATGTCCGCAATTAACTAACTCATTTTAGAATTTAAGATATTAATGCTATCAATAAGCGATGAACCTGATAGTAAAATTTTGGACCCAGAATATAACTGAGGCATGAAATACTGCTACGCAACTGCAGTTATTCCGAGAGTGTCGAGTATCATTTACTTGCACAGTCATCAGTTGTACTAGGCAACTAAATACTAAATACTTTAAAGCACAGATTTCCCGCTTACATATCTTTTACCTGAAGCATCAGCCGGTAATAGTGTATGTTCAGCAAATATTTACAGGAGCGAGTTTATAAAATGGGAATTTTTGTATTTGGTAATGAGGAAACATTTGCTTAAGCACTGCGTAATCTTACTAATCTCTATGATTCACTCATCACATTGTTGTTATTACGAAATGTGCGTTGTCTCTCGAAGAGCACACACTTTCACTGTTGTTTTCTTATGAATCCGCCACGCGGGTTCGCTCTGGAATTTGCATTAGCACTGCCACGCTTTCTTTTCGTTTTCAGAGCATTGATTTATGTCGGTTACTTCCGTCATATTTTTGAGTAATTTTTTTTGTAGAATTAATCTTAGAAGTATTTGCAGGCTAGAGGTTACTAAATATTTATTTTGGTGGCTTGCATAGGAATCCATTTTGCATTTGGACCATGTCAATAAACCTAAAAACGTCAGAAACTACGTAAATGGCTAACTCGATTATTTCGTAGAATTTTATATCAACTGATATAATAAGCATCGTCTTTAAGCACAGTGTACTTTATGCGGAGGATTAGCACATTTCTCCTGCAGCCTCGCTACATTATTTAGGAATAGATTGGCACTTTCCTATTTTCTCATAACAAATTACATGTAGTACAGATGTTTTCGAACGCTAATTTAAATTGAATTCCCATGCATTTCCATCAACCTGATCTCAACATAAATTCAGGAATCTGTTGCACGTTATATATTCAACTTTCACTTCCTTCATCTTCCGCAAGTGATTTATTTTTGAGCAAGATGCTCGTCTCCGAAAAAAAAAATGAAAGGCAAATATTTTTCGCGGCCTTCTTAATGACCTATGTTGGTTTATAGACCTTGGAGATTTCTTTTCCCGTCCCGAAGCAGACACACAAGGTTGAACGCGAAGATGTAATGGTCTCAAGGTCTGATCGATGGGTAAAACGATGAAAAACATTCACTTCCTTTTTTAATTTTGGTCCCAAGTTTGTGGCCGTTCCCAAAAATATTCTTCACTCAAATTACTCGTCTGCGGAAGGTTGTAAAACCAAGCGAGAGCTAACAGGGAAGCCCGCCGTCACGGGGCGGGCGGAATTTGGCGGCCCTTCGAGAAAGAGAGCAAGGACAAAGTAGACGTGAGTAGATGGAGAAGAGGGAATGGAGCTGAATGTAAGAAGTTGCTCTTGAGAGAGTGACATTAGGAGGTCTGAAGCAAACTTGCTTATTCGTAAAATGAGTGAATATATCATGAGACTTACAAGTGAGACTTGTTAAATAGGGACGGACTTAAATTACAGATGTATATGAAACATTTCCTTCAAACCAGTGTTGCTCAATCTTTGAGAGATAGTAGAGCAATAAAAGAAATTAGCTACTTCACTTGGAGCACCTAGTGAAAATTTCGCTGAAATATTTGTTGTTTACTAACCTACTATACACACTAACCATTGCTATTGATACGTATACCATTACTGGTAGATACCCTACCATTACTGAATATACTACTAATATAGATTTACTGTAGATGTATTGTCAATAGGGCGATATATTCTCCTATTTATCATAAAAATCTCTAAGAGTCAGGTTAACCAGAGGAGCATCTGGCTCTTATTTGCAGAGTTCCACTGATCCATGGAGCACCGGTTGAGAAAAACTTCCCTAACTGAAAAATCTTTTACATTCCCGATTTAGTAAATTTTATAATCTTTATTCTGTTTTGCTAAGAATGGTATATTTGAGCTGAGTTCTAACGAAGAAGTCATTACAATTCCAGTAAATATACGTATATATGGATGCATATCATTTAGAACAGTTTATTCAGATAGTTCAAGATTTTCAATTCTTTGAGAGGATATTTTATAACTAGCCAGTCCTTGCTGGTGATGTATCATCAAAGCAGATTCTCCCGTCCATGAAATATACAAATAATTCTGACGCAAGAATTTATTAATGATAACAATGGAAGTAAACAATAAAAATACAAGACAATGAGCTTATCGATTATCATATGTGGTGCTCTTTCGCATCAGCATGTTTTGAAAAAATCTTTGAAGACGTATAAATTGCACCTTCAAAGGAGCTCAGTTTGAAACAATTTGTCATTTTGGAAAAAATGATTGTTTCACCGTTATATCACCATATATCCAAAGGAAGATATAATCTGGCCCACTTCCATGATTGTTAACCGTATTTATTTTCGTGACTAAGCACTTTTTGAGTGAATTTTTTACGTTTCCTTTTAAGAAAGCTTCCATCTGACTTCATTTCTTATCGAGATTGAAACATATTCAACGCCCTCTTAAATGAAATTCTTGAGAAATTCACGAACATTTAACCTCTTCAAACATTACTTTATTGCAACGCGGCACCTTGAATGGCATGAAATGGTGTGAATCTCCTGCGAATTTTATCACTCTCACCCTCTTCAGAACTCGAAGGACAGGTCGAAGTTCCCTGTTTGACGTTGCCGTCTTCATTAAGCACTCTAAGTGAGTAACATTTGATCCTCGCCTTCAGACGCCTCCCTGCAGCTGACTTAACCTTTCGAGTCTATTCGCGCAGTGTTAGAAAGTGACGTAAGAGATTTTACGTGCTCCTCTTTGCAGTATTAGGCAGTTCGTTCACGTAGTGGTGAGGTATTGCTACAATGCATTCCTTCACACAGGATTAAAATTCACCGGCAGCACTCACCGGCAAAAACGTTAGCCTACTCATGCCGAAGGTCGTCTGCCTGTGGTGCAGAAGTAAACACAAAGTTGTTTTTGAAATTTCCCTCCATCCAGATCGAAAAAGAGGTGATCTCTGTCTCAGATGTGGGAATATAGACGCTCTTCCGGGCTACGATCGTGTAAATTAATCATCGATGAGAGCTTGATCACGAATAATAAATTTTTATGTACAGGGCGTTCATTCTTAAATGTTTCAAGAAAGTTTTAAAGTTGTTTATTGTAGACTGCAAATAATTAGTGACGAAATAGCGCATATTATGGAAAGATTAACTGAGTTAGGGTATTAAATGAATTATTACAGTAAAAAGTTATATCGAAATAAATGTTTGAACTTTTACATGATGGATATTTGCGAAGTAATAATTTCTATCGAAATGTTACATCATTCCATGGTGGAGAAGCGTAAGTTTTCTGACTCTTATTTCAAGGATGCACATAAATTTAGGAAATCCATGGCTCTATGTGTAGAATGCGAATATATTTACGTCACTCAAAGTTTCCCAACGAACAGGCAAGAAAGTGGTGGAAGAGAATAGCAGTCATTCGTCCTTCGGGCGATGATCGGTGAAAACACGAAGTTGTGCGTCAGACATGTGTCTTCTCTTAGCCCCTTCAAGTGAGCATCTACTGTTGTGTGCCAACTCTCTCGACAATCAGTGTACCAAGCGTAGGACAGAAGCCCTCAACCCCGGTCCCCTTAAGCCGCCCCGTGTATAACCTTGCATGTATAGTTGTTCCTCAAGGATAATGGGTGTGGTGTCTCCCGGATATCGTCGAAGGGGTGCCTTCGCATTAGATGATCGCGTTAGCCCCATTTTGATGGATGGGATTCCAAGGACTCCTGTCGCCTAGAGCAGAGGGATTTTAAGCAAATAGTTCCACGAGTTCCACGAGAATGATTAGGAGGATTCGTTGCGCTGTATTTATGAATACGATAGTGTTTCAGCGGGGGAGGGAAGCGCTCGAGATCTACGTACCCGGATACTGCTAAGGTATTCGAGGTGAGCAAGCTATATGGTTCTCTCTAGCGACTTCCTAAGCGGCGATCAATTACTTAAGCACACACCAATAGTCTTTCGGAGGAAAAAAGAAAATTGTGTTCCAAATATTCTGATATTCGAAGGACACCAATTAAATTCATTTTGATTATTGAGAGAAATGTCCGGAAATAGTTGCATACTATTAATGCGGTAATATAGAGAAGAATGATTTGGTATATAACTATATAGTGAAGAATGATTTGGTACTTTTCCAGATAACTCTATGACGAAATTTTTCTTGGGTTATCAACTGGATTAATGTTTTGGAAAACGTTATTCGTCAAACTCAACAGTCTTCACGAACAAGAATAAAATTGATTAAATCTGAAAATTTTTCCGTAAGTGATGAGATAATTCCGTTTTCACCTCAAAAATAGTAAGTCATATATTCGATACATCTACACTGACTTCCACGAAGTGTCTTATTTAGAAATAAAATCGCATCGACGTTCAACAGATAGGAATTTGAAATAGTCAGTTTATGCGAGGAATCGTGTATACTAGGTAATCGTCTTTAAAAGCTAAGTTTGTGATGTATTTATCAGTAGTAATTCAATGACGATGCCTAAGGCTGTTCATGGATCATCTTCATACTTTTTGATTTAATGTGATCGAAGATGATTTTCGTTCCCAAGCTGGTGGAATTTCTGCTGTATTTACGCTCATACATTCTGGATGCTACTTTTTTTTATCGCACAGATAATCCCCAATTACAGCTTTCCTATTCGATCGGGTCATCTGTGCCACACATATCTCACGAATACTTACGAAGTATAAACTGCTCCATGATTTATGGCAGTCGTGACCTATCATCTCAAGGGAAAGTAGTAGGTGAAAATTCGACTCCCTCAGCTAATTAAGCCTCCTCGAAGCTCGCTTTTAGGCAAGCCTTCATTACTGACGCTTCTTGAACGAATGTGTGCGAAAGGAAATCACATCACTCAGTCTAGTCTATGGTCAGAAAGCAGAATCTCCCAGAACTTGTCCGTGCCATCTTCAGAAAGTTTAATTTAAAAGTTTCCCGCTTGTTGTGCTCAATGAGCTTCCGAAGGTTGACGTCATGCGAATATTCCAATGTTTGTAACGCAGAGTTCATGCCGTGTGGGTGTGGAATAAGGTTACCGGGTGTTTGTGAGGGAAGCAAATGGATAGTGAACTCTTGCAGTCAGTGTAGAGCGTCCGAACTTTCACGCAAGCAGCCTTGGGAGGGACTGGATATTGGGGGGCATCAGAAGGAAGGGGAAGAGAAGAGTGGGTCGGATGGAAGTTAGGAAAAGTGTAGTGAATGGTTCGACGGCGAGGATGGATGTCGAAGTTCAAGAGAAGGGAACGGCCGGATTCCCTTCAACGCTCTCTCTAGCGTCGTAGATCACCTGAAAGGGGTCGGAGTTCATTATAGAGTGGCACATGTTTTACTTCTTGGAGAAATCACAACTATCCGGTGTTTTCCTTGTGTCCATGGCGATTCCTTTTCCGGTGTGAAAATCGAGCGTTGGGGCTTACTACTTAGTTGACCTCAAAGCTATATATTTAAAAACTAAGAACGAAGCATTAAGTAAAAGCTTTAATTTCCGCAAAAAATAATTTTTTTTTTTCGATGTACATGAACAAAAATAGGCCATTTTAAAGTACGAGGAAACTCTAAAGGCTCACGGAGCACTTTCAACAAAAATATAAGGGTAAATTAATTCACCATAGTTTTATATTCCTATACTATAATTACATTTTATTTATCATTGGAAATAAGAAAGTATAAAATAACTCGTGCTGTTTTTGAATTCGGAGAATAATACTAAAAATTGAAAAGGCAAATACCGTATCTGAAAATATACGGTAAAGACAGCTGTTGTGCTAGCATATTGGAACACGAGCTCATATGGACTCAAAGATAGGCTTAATGGTAAAAGTGCATCAGGAAATGGTAGTCGAATGGTAATGGTAAACGTGTATTAAGAAATGGTAATGCTAGATGGTAATGGTAATGCAATGGAAAAGTAATGGTAATTTGTGCAAAGCTATGTCAGAATCCTGATACATTTTATTCCTTGTGCGGAATTTCGGGAATGATTCCATAAATTTAGCTTGCTAATTAGTAAATCAACAAAAATGCTCTTATTCCTTTGTCTTTCCAATGAAACGTTAGTCCGAAAAAAGGCGAGGACAATCTTTTGATCTTGATTGGTTTCAGTAACTTTCCTTTTCATTGGGGAAGAGACGAAAATGGATGGGAAACTCAATTACTCCGATTTCACCTTTCGAACTATTATAAGAGAACAGTCACTTTAGTGCAATATCTCATACGTAAATTGCCGCTCAAACAGAGCCCCTAAATATGGGACGTTTAAACGGGAAACTGATAATCACACGCGTACTGGACGGTTGCTGAAAGTGAATCCAACTGTAAGTGACTAAAGAGAAACACTCACCACCGGCTAATTGAAGATACAATGGGACACGACAGGCACTCTTTGGGAACTCCGCTTCCTAGGTAAAGCACGTGTAGCGTAGCGGTAACAACTGACAAGCGACAGGCGCCGCCCCTCCTCTTATACATTTATATATCCGAGCCGCCGAGGGGTGGGTGCTTTCCCCTCCTCACTTGCTCACCCATGGACTGGACCCCAACCCCGCTAATGCCTTGCCTTGGGTGGGCGTAGGGCTGCAGATGAAAGGACTACGGGCGGCCGAGGAGGTTACTTCATGAATTAGTGGCAGTGGTAGGGTTGCGGGGGACAGTGAGTAATACAAGGACGATTCGATTACGTTTCTCAGAAACTTAGATAAAAAACATACCTTTAAGATCGTGTGGTATGACATTTCAAACAGCTGATTGGCGGCGAATCGCTTCCGGACGTAACGAAGATGAGCCTTTGCATCACTCAGAGATTATTCGTGAGAGAAAACGTAGCGAAATGTTATGGGAAGGGACCGATAAATCTCTCTAGAGGTCACAAAATCGATTCCACTGTCAGTTGGGTTCCAATAATTATTTGTGAATCACTTTGCTTCTGAGATTGCTTATTAAAAGTATTTCATGCGTATAGATTTGTAGGAAAATCTCGTTTCGAATCCATGGGGATATTCTCAAAATTACCATGTCAAGGAAAACGACCGACTGCCAGGTGGTTGCGATAACTTTCGTAATAAACGGGAACTAAATGTCTGAGGTATGCAGCAATTGATGGGATCTTTCCTTGTAGCTCAAAGCTGCTACCTGATAATTGAGCATTTCAACGGCCTTCAACTTCAACGACTTCTACTCTCCAGAATTCATCCGCTGGACGCTTTATTAAAGCCACGCTCAGTTACAGTAGACACCACTCGTTGACTATGAATCGAGAGCTAGGGTGTTGAAATTCAGATTTTCTGCTGATGAACTGGGATTTTCTCCTATTATTGTAAGATTACGCAACAGCTTGGTCGTGGAACGGAGGAGGAAAAATAGAAAACACCTGTGGCGTACGTGACGATGGGAAACTCTCCCGAAGATCTGGTTGACCTCTAGGGTAGGAAAGTAAAAAATATATGGTTCGTTTGCGTAACGCGATGCGTCGAGCACTTTCACTCCCTTCCTCCCTCTTCCCTTTCTCCTTCATCTTCTTCCTCTCCTCAGGAGCGCAGCCTCCGATCCATTCTCCCGCGAACTGTTATGCGATGGGTCGTCCTTCTAGAGGCAAGGGCGCCGGAAACAGGGTCAAGGGTGAGCGCCGCAGGACTGGAGCAAACCCCATCCCAAGGACTGCAGCCCTTAGGCACAGCATCCACGCTCACGTAATTCCGGGTGACGCTCTTTGTCGGCGCGCACATTCGCGGGCATTCATCTCACATCTCTCTCTACACACATGTGCCGCATTTGGAACTTCGAGAACTTGGAAAATAGTTCAGACGATGAATTGGGAGTAGCTCAGAGGGAAAATACTACGAGGGGATCTATGTATTGCGGGGATGAAGCATTGCGGTGATTTTTTTACTCAATGTTGATTCGAGGGTCGAGTTTTTGTGCTCGCGATACCGCCGTGCGGCCTTAAAAAGGAGGGCATAGAAAGGACTATTCAGAGAATATCTATTTCGATCTGAAGTTGAAAAGAACGGCTTCTAAAATCCTTCTATAGGTTTATGGCATCTGATTCTACTTGTTATTGATCGTGAGGTTCATACATGAATCTTGGATATCCCAAAAGGAATATTGAATTTTTCTCTTGATACAGGCTAAAGAAAAGATTCTTTTATATCCTTTTGTACCGATGGCTCATGGCTGTCATTATATGAAAGCTACTTATGTAGAGAAATGGTATCGATTTGGATTGTTGACTCTTCATTAAATGCCATGAAAAGTTTTATTTATTTTATTTATTTATATTTCACACTACGAATTTGCTTTCTAGCCAGGTGGCAGCGTTGGAGGGTAACGTTGTATATTAATTACAGGACTGCCCGGCATTCGCCCATGGACGGCAGGGAAAACCCTCCAAAAACCTCCCGTAGGCAGTGCATACATTGATATATATAGATGATAATTATACATTCAATAGTAACAGTATAACAATGGCAGAAAATCCATATAGTCATATATATAATATTATTTATTAGTGAGGACACAGTTGAAAATTACTTAAATCTAGGTTTAAGCTTATTTTTAAATATTTTTACGTTTTTTGGCATTGGTATGAGAATGGTTTTTATAATGTCGTCTTGTGGTCACTTGGTTGCTTACCATTGATGGTATTTTCGCTCAGTGATGAGAGCACGGGCAAATTACCTCATTCCAGAACTTGCTTCTCAAAGTCTCATCCTTCTTCAGGGCATTCCGCAGCAAATGCAAGAGAATTTAGGTTCAGAACGGTTTCCGAGAAGACTAATGGAGAAGCATTGATGATAGGCGAAGAGAAGCCTTCATGAATGTGGTAAGGAGAATGAATTCGGGAAATGAGGTATAAATGAACAAAATTAAGGAGTTGATTTCTAACCATTTTTAAGAACTTACATATGAGTCCAAGTAATGGAATGACGAAAACTCACAGAAATTTTTGTATCGACGCCATCTTTCTTAATCTGAGCTCAATATTTACTCTATGGAAAAAACCGCTGTAATACGTTAGTAATCCGCTCTTATTGTGAGATAGAAGAAAAGTAGATTTCCGAAACAACAACAAATTTCAGACCACTGAAGTTAATGAATATAACGTGTTTCGTTAAATACTTTCTCTTGCTCGAGGAATTAAGTATCTTAAAATAAATAATTTTCGGTATTTCATATCAAACATTCTTCTGTAAAAAGTTAGATCAATAAGCATCAACATTATTCGAAGAAGATAGCATCAAAGTACGCGTCAACAAGTAGAAAAGCAATTTAGAAATCTTTATTGCTTATATTTAACTACGAAAATCTTGTAGTGAAAGTATTATTATCCTTATATCGACATGTTTATGGCTGCCTACAGAATATGGTTTATTAATCTACTTCTTGAAGACAGGTAATGCAACTTTTGACTATCAATTTATTTGATTAGGAATTTATCGAGCAGTTAAGTAATACCTTTTTAAAGGAGGAAAAATTTTTAGATAAGCTATAAAATAAGCCATAAGCCATATTTTCACAGATTAATTTGTAAAGGTTTCCATTAAGACGAAAGAAAATCTTTGTTTGGGTACCAATTCGCTTTCTTTCTATATGAATTTTATCAGTTGGTGTAATTTTCTTTTATCATCAATATAAGTGAAGGGCTAAGTTTAAACATCCACAGTTGAGGAGTGAACTCATCAAAATATTTTTTTAATCAGTAAGGAATGCACAACGAAAGTTTTGAGTCAGACAGTGATGTGTCCTTTCTATCCAGTTACTCCTGAAAATGACGTGAATTCGTTTCATTAATATGACCTCGTTCGTTAGACCTCTAAAACTACATGAATACGTCTAAAAAGTGATTCGTTAAATCTGTGGAATAAAGTACAGGTTTCTTTTTGAAGTTTCGTGTCGTAATATTCCTTCAAGATAAGGTCGAGACTATTAATTTAATGTTTAAGTTTTGACAAGTTTAAATTAGGTTAATGATATTGGATTCGGGATCGAAACCCGCTGATGTTTTGAATATTATTGCTGCTCTGAATAACTCAGCCGTTTGAGAGAGAAATAAAATAGATCACTTTACTAGAAGTAGTTCTTTTACATCTTTCTATTTTAATCGCAAAAATATTGGCATCGGAGCGAAGTTTTGCGGAAGCAAAATTCCAGTAGCAAAGAGTTGGCTATATTTCGTAAAGAGCAAATAAACGCCTTCTGCACGACATTTCCCGGCGATGAATCGAAAAAGAAACGATCACTGAATCCGGTGTCGAAAGCCATTCAGACCCTTGACTTACGAAACACGTCGTAATTGCGGGATGTATAAATTAAGAGAAGAAGCAAACGAGGGTATCAAGATACCAATAAATTTAAGTAAATTATCTGAGAATTCTTTTGTGAGTAGGTGATGCGAAGAGAATTTGGACTCAGATAAATTTACAATATTTTTAAACGGAGGATTTTATTTTTAAATTACCTTGTCAGTAATGGAATTTTTGATTAGTTAACGGGATCAACTTGAGTTAGTACTTTAGTAAATGTATGCAGAATAATATCTGGAACATCACCACAGATGCATCATGAAATGCAGCATCGTACTATCTAAATTAGCAAATATCTAACAAATGATTTAGAGAATATAGAAATGGTATTTTGAATGGTACACCAATAGTGGGCAGGAAAATATATTTGCATACGATAAACTTCAGTTCAATAATAGTGGTTTGATGTAATATATTATAGAAGATAATTAATTTCTATCTTTAGTAAAATTATTTTATTTTTGATGATAAATTTAATAATTTTAAGTTACATAGTATGAGATGTCTTCAAATACGATGAGTTTGGGTTTTAACCCTTCACAGATGGATTTAGGAAATATGGTTTCCTACCTCGTAGGACCACAGATTTGCATATGCTTCGACGGGGGGCTAAAATTTAAACTAGCTGGCCAGTGTTTCAACGGTAGCTATACCTCTTACTGCATTTATAGCAACAATTTGGATTTTTACATCTATTGCTATGTAATTCAATTATTGTTACTTTAAAATATTTAAGAAAGTTACTTTAATCGTTGTGGAGGAAAATTGGATGTAGTATACAATGTGTATTATACAATGATTGTATATTATACAATGTATACAATACAATGAGTGTATCCTTAGGAAAGGAACTAATAATTTGCCTAAACGTTTTACTTAAAGAATTGTATGGTCAAGCGTGACTTCGTGAAATTTCAATCTCGTCTTAAAATTGGGAACACCTGAAAATGTCAACTCGTTGACGAAACTAGTCAACGAAAATCTGCTGTGAAAGTTACGAAGTGTTCTTTCTTCTAAGATGTTTTACTTACACTTTACCCAATAAATAAATTATTAATTCGAATTTATGAGTTTAAACTGCATCGTTTGATGGGTTAACTTAGAACGTTATTTGTAGCAACATTCTGTTTTTTTAATTTCACAAATGAATCTCATATTAATATGACGTAATAAATTCTCGATGAGGTTAATCATTTCTTAAGATAAAATCGTACAGTTCATTGTCCTAGTAGTAGTAGTAGTATTGTTAAAAGTGCTTCGACAGTTTAGGCCGTTTTGCACGTAGGCCCCCACCGGGAATCGAACCCGAAACAGCTTTCACCGAAGTCGAACGCGTTGCCCACTTGGCAATCCGTGAGCCACTTCATTGTTCTATTATATCAACAAGTATTAGGGAAATGTGTTTTACTTAGCACGAGGAGATAAGCACCTTAAAAGCCAAGGATAACCAGAAGTGAAAAATAGCGACATGACTGGTATTCAAACCCAGGTCTCCCACTTTCCAGGCAGGCATTCTAATCACTAAACTCTCTCGGTAGGACCTTGGCATGGCAGTTTAGTGGTTACCGGAAAATGGGAGACCTGGGTTCGAGTACCAATCATGTCGCTATATTTCACTTCTGTTTATCTTTTAGCTATCAAAGTAAGTTTGCACACATATTAAAATACGAAACTATTTAATATAGTGCATAAGTTTGAGTTCCAAGCAACACAATTTTCTCTATTTTAAGAAAACACCCTCTACGTACTCGAATTTAATTGCTTTATCATTATTACTAGTAAACGCCCCCGTCAAGCATGGCGGGACTTAATTTAGTTTAAAAATTATAAATTATAAGAACGGATTATCCCCGGGCTATATGGGATAATTCATGAAATCAACATTCAACAATGGCCTTATTCGTCAAAGAGATGGGTTTTTTATTTCCCAAATATTTTAAGAAATTTCCGTGTGTTTTATCAAAATCCTCGAAAGTTCGGATCTATATCAATATTTCACGACTAAAATTTCCATTGATTAGCAATAGTC
>KZ308762.1:147175-226883 GCA_000376725.2 Ladona fulva | reverse complement strand
GTTTAACTTGCTTAGCTAAAATTTTTTTATCTCCCGGGTGTAATTATCTACACGTCACGTAAATAAATTATGCTATTCGGTGTAATAAACTGCGCATGCTGTTTAATTTCTTTGAAATGCCATACTACATGAATTTTCTATAGATAATTTAGTCAAAACTTTACTCCAAATCACTTGAGTGGTTTTAAGAATGCTGTGGAATCTATGGAATGGCTATGTATTTTCACTTCGTCATTGATTTGCTGCTTGAATTCGTATAAAAGTATTCGTGTAAAAGTATGGCCCATTGCACAGATATCCAAACTACAACTAGTAGTAAAGTAGCCGTGTTTCTTAGCAAAAGAAAACGAAGAACAAAACAGGATCTAAAAAACGGATGATGGGTGGTGTGTGTGCTTAAGTTAAATTTGGTCATCAGACAGCTTCTACTCGTTTGATGAAGGCCTATCAATGAACGCATTCAAATCATCAGAAAAATTGATATTTCCTCAGTGATGGCTTCATGATCGAATATGTTAGGCAATGTAATCGTAAAGCAGGATTAACAGCCATATTATTACTTCCAGACTTGGAGCAGATAGAGATCATATCTTTCCTCAGATGGAAATGTTTCGGATGAATGACCGAAGCGAAGATTGCCTAACTCAGAGATTTTAGAGCAGAGGTTGAGATTATATGCCACGGCGGAATCACGGGCCACTGAGCAGCAAACTGCTTCTACCACCTGTTCATTTCTCGATATGCAAATTAGGGCCGCTACAAAAAAATCTATATATGTATAAACATCGTGATATACTGTTACAGAACTGTCTGTAGAATATATATAAGAGACCCAGATTTACTATTCATTCCTCCAAAATATTTACTCTCTTCTCCTAAGATTTACGAAATGAATTTAAATTGCAAGACTTTTATTTGATTCAGATAATTATGAAAAATTTAGTCAGATATATCCTAACCTCATAGGCATATCATTTTAATATTGACGATGGGTTAAATGGAAGAGGAGACTTTAAAGTCTCAATTTCGCCCAAAATAAAGACGTTATTTATTTATTTATTTATATCATTGGTATCTATGATTCAAAAAATAGGACTTAAATACTAGAGTCGATTTAAAGTGGAAACACTCTCATCCTTACCTCATTAACTTCTACTTTACATCAAAATCAAATTTATATAAATAACTCAATAGTGGAGGTCACTCTGGTGTATTTTGAATTATGTAGGAATTATTTAGATGACACCAAAGAATCAGTAGCAAATTTATCTGAAATTTGACATAAATATTTCAAGTACCACTTCTACATTCCAGATTAGTAAATTTTATGACATTAATAGTAAAACCAAAACTGTAACAATAAAATACTTAAAAAATAAATAATTAATAATAAATCCAAATTTTATCGTCACTGTAAAATTTATGAGATTACAGTAAATTCGCACAGTATATCCTTTTCAATATGGTTTTAAGAGCGTTTTTTTCGGATAATTGATTATAAAAGGAGAAAAATTAATAGCTAGCCTGATGTGAAACATTTACCAAAAATTCACCATTATCAATATAATTCGAAAGTTGTTGGTTAGCAATTCATTAGTTATAGTGCGATTTAGCTAGTTTCTAAATTTGACCAGATGCTGACTTCCTAGATGAGGTAACAAGCTCTTCTAAAGATGTCTTTCAGCTCTTTGAGCTTTTAAACACTTGTCAAATATAAGCATACATCATCATATATCAAGTAGTAAGAAAAATCCCATGTCATGTGATTATGATTGATCGTCAACTGCTTCCTTAATTCATGGCAAGTCTTGAACAATAAAATTTCCATATATTGAGAGTATTTTGAATATTTTTAAGAACTGATAATTGGACGGATTCGACGGAAACCTCATTGAAAATCTATAAATGAATGCGTATAAAAAAGTTCTTTCTATCATTCAAATCGTAGAGATTATTAGATTAATGTTACATTCACATAAGATAGGTATTCAGTTCCTACGAAAAATAAGAATAGAAAATATCTTTCTTCAGCTAAATTCTCGAATAAATTCTTTAACGAGCTGAAATTTCATAGTGTCTACTGGACTACAATTTGCATTTATGCAGGAGTGAGCAGATAGTAATGGTGGCTTTCTTGGCTGGTAACAAGAAGAAAGGAAGGGTTAGCGAGGGAAAAAAGAAAGTGTGGCGGTACCCGATTACGCTTGCTTCTGGCACCTAACGACTATTGGTCAACAGCAGTCGTCACCCAAGCGTGACTAGCCGAACTCGACTGCGCTTCGTGATGACTTTCATTCTTCAAAATCGTTAATTTTTCGGCACCATTCCTTCACGTTTAATTCCGTTTATCAACAGGATCAAAGATAAGCGATCGCGGAACGAGGGGCACCGACTCCGCTTTCTCTCTCGTTCCTCCTAAACGTAAAGATATACCCATAAGTTACATCAGGTATTTCTCGTGGTTAAAATTTGATCAATGACTGCGTGGAGAGAGAAATTCGTGTCTAATTGGTAAATGAGGATGAAATGTAGCAGCATCGCTGATTATAAGACTCATTTCCGATATAACTTGTAAAGACCTTGCTACCTGAATAGTGGCCTATCTGCAAGGATATCAACAACAATAACAATAATAACACTAATAATATTAGTAATAACATTATCAAAGTCCTGTATGCGAATCCATGTAATTAAAATACCTGTTATTCTTCCTCATGCTGAGTGGGTAGGAATTTCTGAAAGTCACTTCACTTGATCACTTGAATTCAACAATTAATCGAAAAACAAAGTATACTATATTATTAAGTATTATATTAAGTAAAGTANATCGAAAAACAAAGTATACTATTATTTTGTATATTATTTTCTCTAAACTAAAGGAATTTAAGCCACGTTTCTTCAGCCTTAAATTTTCATCGAGTCTTCTTGACTTCGTTTCATTCGGCCGTTAAAGTCTCCTAAGAATTGTATCCAAGTTTTAAGCAACTACTAAAAATATTTTTTAAATTTATTTCACAAATGATGTTCCGTACCTTAAACCTGTGTAATCTTGCATTTTTGGCGTCCTAGAAAATAGTGAACAGTATCATTTATTTCGAGTACGTCAACGTATGTTTAACTTGCTTAGCTAAAATTTTTTTATCTCCCGGGTGTAATTATCTACACGTCACGTAAATAAATTATGCTATTCGGTGTAATAAACTGCGCATGCTGTTTAATTTCTTTGAAATGCCATACTACATGAATTTTCTATAGATAATTTAGTCAAAACTTTACTCCAAATCACTTGAGTGGTTTTAAGAATGCTGTGGAATCTATGGAATGGCTATGTATTTTCACTTCGTCATTGATTTGCTGCTTGAATTCGTATAAAAGTATTCGTGTAAAAGTATGGCCCATTGCACAGATATCCAAACTATAACTAGTAGTAAAGTAGCCGTGTTTCTTAGCAAAAGAAAACGAAGAACAAAACAGGATCTAAAAAACGGATGATGGGTGGTGTGTGTGCTTAAGTTAAATTTGGTCATCAGACAGCTTCTACTCGTTTGATGAAGGCCTATCAATGAACGCATTCATAGACGCACTATTTGGAAAGTTACGAAACGAAAAATAGGACAAGGTGGCCAATAGGACCTGAGTATGCCAGAGGAGAGATAGGAATGGGAAAGTAAGGTATGAATGGTCACTGGATTACATTTGCCTTTCCTTATGTGGTTACTTAACTGCAGTTTTGACAGCAGAGCTGTGTACTATTGGTGACTGTTCTGCTGTAAGCTCTTCGATTATGCAGTCGCATGCAGTTAGAATGGGGACAACATCAGAATGAATCATGTATCAAAAACCTATTGCGATCCGTGTCTCTGGAAAAAATAAGCGTTCATCGACCGTCTTTAAAATACATAAAGCAATATGCTGTCACAACAAATCTTTTAGAATGAAAAGAAATTGATGAGTTCAAATTTCGAACTTCATCCAATTTAAAAAACAATATGAAGGTAGATATTTAATCACAAAATTGTGGCCCACGTCCAGAACTCTTCCTAAACCGAAAGTGATAAAAAGAATCAAATTGACGTTTATTTAAAAATCAATGAAGGAAATGTGTGATGGATGTTCGAAAAAGCTTATTTTACATTTACAAAATAAGAAAGATCTATTAATTAAATGTTCGGATGATATTTTATAGATGCAGATATACCACCAAAACTTGACCACTTGAATTAGCTCATAGAAGACCCTTATCGAGGCAAAAAACTCTGACGCAAAATTTCTAAAAATGATTCATGAACTGTAATGTGCTGTTTCCGGGATTCAATATATTTCTGATGATTCAGTAAAAGTTTGAAGGCCGTTACTCACCTAAAAATTGCGTTAAAATACTTTGAATTCGAGCGCTTTTTCAGTGAAAAAAATTTCTGAGAATGCAATAATTTAAAATGGTTAAAATTCCGCCAGGCAGCGTGGGAATCCTACGGCTGGGTGGCCTTGGCGGCCAATGACCAGTTATTGACCCACATTGATCGCTAGCGATTGCCTGGTCTATTACAACGATTAGGTGTGGTCTTCCGATAATCTGATGCCGATCTCGCTAAGTCTGTGCATTCGTGGAGATCGATGGGTTAGCTTACGACTTTGGGAGGGTCCTCATAAACTTCGAGGCATAATAGTCCCGTACGAGGCCGAGCACACATTCGTTCCAGATAATGGACGAATGAATGAGGCCACGCGACACCAAACTCAGTTTCAAAAGGAACCTGCGCAACACTTTTGGCTACTCTCTTACCCAGTTTCTTTTTTTTACTACAGGTTTCCCATGCATGGATGTTTGTGTCCCATTAAGAGATCTTTATTTTCTAGGACGCCACTTTTGCCCAAAACTGAATTTTCTCTCGTCTTTTCCACTAATTTCTTACCCGGATGGAACTGGTTGATTTACCTCAAAAGAAAACGAGGAAAGTCTTTTGAATTGAAAGTCTTTCACGTTAACGAAATATTACACAAGTTTGCTGAATCTATTTCACTAATTTAGTTTATCATTATTACCACTGTTGCCTCCGTTATTCAGCGAGTTTAGATGTGAATTTTCCTCAAAATTCTAATATCTTGCTTATAAAAATAATGATTTATTTTCTCAGTGGCCTAATAAGTAGGTTTTCTCTTGTCTTTCAGTCTTATATTACTCCGAGAAGAGGAATAGTTAGTCAATAATTCTGTTATAAACTATTTAGGTTAAAAACTGAAAATTTCCCTTCCCTCTATCAATACAAACCACTGTGTTAACTACAGAAACATTGTATTGGTAAACTTTAAAAAATAAAGGCATGCGATGATTGACAAAGTTCCAAAATGAACAATTTTCTATAATGAAGAAGATAACTTGAAAACGTAAAATACTAATTTCATTATGGAAGTTAAAATTTACTTCTTTCTGACTTAAAATATTCTTAGAGTTCCTCTATAAAGTTTTAAAATCAAAATTTACTACTCAGTTTGCTCAAGAGAAAAAATATCTCTTTAACAGTCATGATGAGCAGAAGTTCACTTCGTTCAGGCAGACGTGAACGCAAAATATAACGCATTTATTTATGCAACAAAGGAATTGAATGAAGAAAACTCATACCCAGAAAGTTAATTTCTGAAATTGCGGAAAATGTCTGATCATTTCCCATTTACTAACGAAGCCTATGCAAATTTTTTTTTGAGTCTGTTATAAGATATGTTTGCTGATTTGCTGTTACTTTTTTATTCATATGTTATAATTTGTCGGGTTAAAGCGTCCTTATTCATACATTCGCTCTATTTCCTGATAAGCTACTCATTATTGCTTTCTCCGTTCGCAGTAATACAATAGTTCTGTTGAAAACCCTCTTTCCTTACCAGGGGATACCTTTAGTTTCCGTTTTCAGAGAGGTATTCAAGTTTGAGGAGTTTTTATTTTTGAGGTTTGGTCACTTTTGAATATCCACCATAGTAATATCATGGTTTATGCCAGAAAGTAAAAATAATATGTATTGTTTAAACTTGAATCTCTGATAGATGGCTAAAGGCTGCAATCGGAGAATTTTAATGTATTTGTATTAAATATTATACAACAGATATACGCTTTGGGTGACATGCTTTTAAACTAAGAAAATTATAGCTACAATTTTATTGCCACTTTCAATGTTTATAGACTCTTTCCAGGCTCTATCTTACATTAGCAGTCCTAATTAACGAATAATCGCATCTTAAGGGAGAATTATATCCGTGCACCTACTTTAAATAAAAATTGGCGATTCTTAGTGGCCAATAGTTTTACCTATAATGGTCAATAATTTAATTCGATAACCGAGAAATGATCATAAACTGTGAGAAAAGAATTTGGAAAAACTAGAATATGAAAACAGGGGGATCGTTTTCCTTATTGTTTGAAAGTTGAAAGCTCTATTGTAAAAGGAGAAATTTAATTATTTTTTGGGGGATTTTTCACCCCTTTTTTTTTCTTTTTATTTTTTGTTTGATGAATTATTGCCGTTTTGATTGACGTCCAGCAACCAATAAGGAAAAAAAAATGCTCGAAACAGTCGCAAGCGTAATACAATTCAGGAAACAGCTCAGGAAATGATTTAATTTGTTATATCTAAAGAAATTGGAACGTCTATATTGTAGTAGATATATTATGTATTCGGTGGGAGTACTAGTTCCTGCTACCATATCTTGATGAATGGAATCTTTATCGTCATTTTTTCGGTACACTTTAGAAGAAAACTTACCTCTCATCTACTTCTATCTCATTCTTGTTTATTGCTGTGATAATATGAAAGTTACTCTTACAGCCTCACTGAGGCAGAAGAAATGCCTAATAGTGGTGGTCATCCTGTTCAACCAAATTTGAATGCTATAAATTTGAAATTCATGAAATCAGGTATCGAGTACTGTAATATGCCATAATCATGTACTGTAGTTAATAGGACTTTTCGATTTATAACATTCTAGCTCAGAAGGGAATGCCATAGCAAGTTACCTCACTCCTAATCTTGCCGGGAAAGCTCACCATAATTTTTGATATCTATTAGTGAAAGGGATTTGGATAATTATTATTAGGGCTAATGACAAACATGGAGGAGGAAGCATTTCTTTAGTGGGAATAATTTCTGTTTCTGCTTCTGATGAAATTAATTTACCTCTAAAATTTTACTTATTTTCATTATTTACTGTATCAAACCTCGAGCCTAATTGTTAGCGGAAGGGCGAAGGATTTCCATTAGCAGAGCTTCCTTGATACTCGTATCAAATTATTTTAGTTACTTTATCACTCGTGGTTATGATTATTAAATGATGACCTTATAAACAAATTAAGCCTATATAATTTATATTTCACAATGAATTTACATGGAAATATTTTTCAGAACACTTTCCAGAGGGTTTACTGATAGCACATGCTATTTAAGTTTCTTTCCTGATGGCCAACGACTAGTGTTTTATTGTGTTTCATAGTAAATTTCATACATAAAACATTCAATTTATACTTCTACTATAATTTAACTACTTCCTTAATAATTTACTTTAATAATGGGGTTTTATCGTGTTGTTAGAGTATTATAGCGCAACTTCGATCTACATGTATTTTTCTATACAATCAGAAACAAAGATATTAAATTCCAAGTATCTGCAGAATGTATATAATCCATTTTGGAGAATATCGTAACAGTAGAAAATAGCAGAGAGAGTCGTAAAAATTAACCACTTACAAGAATAATTTGTCATTCACATTGTCAAAATCCAGAGTTAACAAGAATCGACTAGTGGAAGGAATGATCCAGAAAGAAGAAGAGGAATTCAATGAGTAACCCAGCAAAAAATGCATGAGAAATGGCGAATTGATTCTCTTAAGGACAAAGAATGAGTGGTTTTCCTCGGAATGCCTTACACCTTGGCCCTAACTATATCCTCCGAAGGCGACCTTCGAAATAACTGGCCCATTTCGAAACAACGGAACGCGAAGATTTTTTTATTTCGGATGACTTGTTACGCAGGAAATTCACTTTCAGACCTCTCTTCATGCAGCTCACGTAATACGGACGTCTCTTTTATAATGGAACACCTCAGAAGACCTCGCTCCAATTGATCACCTCCCAATCAAGTCCTATCCAACCATTTCATATCCTTTCACGAACTGCTCTTGTTATGTCAATGTTGCGTTTAATTCAGATCACTTCTAGAACTTGATATGCCCTTTTCCGACATAAAACCACACGACTTAACTCAGTTTCCAGTTATTCATTGAAAGTTTGAAAAAAATGTTTAGTTGATTCCTCGCGGACGGCATCGGTACGCGGTACCGACGCCGTCTGCGAGGAATCAACTAGGTACTAGATAAACTTCCTTATCTTTCTTTCTGTTTATGTTAAATTTCGCGCTATTGTGCTTTTTCACAAGTTTTAATGCTCCTGTGACTAAGTGGTATAGAAAGTGACTAAGTGGTATAGAAAGATTTGTCTAATATTATAATTATTTTATGTCTAATTTTGCGTTAGGATTGCATGATTGAAAAAAAAGTAACGGATTTCTACAGATCTTAATGTTAAATATCTACTATTTACTTTAAATAGCCGTCAGGAAGAAAGGGATTTAAACTCAGCCGTATTTGAAGGGTTAGTAATCATTCGCTCAATGTACCCTTCCAATTTTTAAAAATGGAAAGGAGCTGTTTCTCAGAACTGAATCAATGTATTCTGAATGACTTTGTCTTGAAATTACTCTAAAGTATATTTTGGATAGAGAAGTATTCTCACTTATAAATGTAATTATAATCGTCACTCTTTACTATAAACCATTATCCTTTATTTTCATATAGCTGAAAGGAACTCTGACGTTGTATTTGACTGAATATAAAATCGTTCGTAGAAGAATACGACGCAATAAAAATTCGATCTGTTCAGAATTAGGGGAACAAATCTTCTGCCTAAGTCTGTTTTTAGAATTTCCCGCAGATAAAATACATTGTTAATTTTTAATGTAATTAATTATAATTAACAAATATAACTCATACTATTAATTTAATTATTAGGATGAGTTATACTAGTAATTAAGTTACCGTCAATATAACATCATATGAATGAATCGAAATGAGCTTTTATTGCTTTAGTCTAGAATTTTCGTTAGAAAAGTTTCCTAATTTGAGGAAAAACTGTAATTGGTTTGATTTAATACGTCATTAACTTTTATCACGCAGTAATACTTTTAAAATTTAACAGCTCCTACGTTTTTTGTTGTGGCGGAGGCCTTATTTTAGTTTACAGTCATCGCTCACAAGTGTCCATTCAAGTTTTCTTTTACAGAAATCACAGCTATAATTTTATTTGTAATTATTATTTTGAAATTATGACTTTTTGACATTATTGTCAAGATTCCTTTATGTTCTGACAATGTTAATTTTTCTGACGATTCTGAGAGATTTTCTTTTAAGACTATCAATGGTAAAAAACGTTACGAAGTAAAATATTAAATTAACGCTCGCGTTGAAAGGAGGTCTTGAATTACTCTTTCAGTTTGAAGTATTAGCTTCTTTGGCTACAGGAAATGAACGGAGTCACGTGTCAGACGCTCTTAATGGCTTTCCATTTGAGATGCAGCAAGTATTGCAACCCAGATAATACGAAAACCTTGAGATATGCAAACAATGTTACTGCATAACTTGCACAGCTAAAAATAAGTGGAAAGAATTCAAGATCCTGTAGCATACCGAGTGTATGTACATAAATCACGTCCCATTGTTCCTTCTCTTCCAAGAGGTCAAACCTCAATCATGTACCTTATTGTTAGCAAGAGTACTTTCAACTCCTCTTTCTCTCCTGTCTCTCATCGCATCACATCTGCATTCACTTCCTTGTGACTATCGTTGGCTGCATCACATTCCGTGGAAACCCACCAACTAACCGCTCTACTAACATGATTTCTAACTTCTTCGTCCATGTCATCATTTATAACATGGAATAGAAATGTCTATTTAACACATATGTTTTTACATTCTCCGACTTGCGGAGAATGTGAAAACATTACATACACAGGACCTAGGTCTCATTACAAAGCAGTTGATAAATTTCTATTCCTCTAATAGAGAATCCACCATCTCAGTTAGAAGGGTGGGTAAAATCATGTTTCAGGGCGACGGAGACAAAAATTCTTATCATTATAAAAGTAATTCACTTGAAATTATATAATTAAATTTGAGCCTTAGTAATTATAGACTATTCTGTTTCTTTTCCAAAAAATGCTTTAACTAAAACATAAAAAAGTTTACCTGTTCTTTTCATATTTGCATCATAATTGTTTTTTTATAATTTTGGAGTAATTATCGATTGCAGAATTTTCAAAGGCCGTGAGGTGGGAAAGCAGATTTCCAATAAATTATTATCAGATAAATTCAGCTTTCGATGGGAAAATTAAAAAGGAAGGGAATTAAGCACAGAGAGAAAGCATTTTCTAGGTGATTGTACCTGAATATGGATCGATTCATTGAGTGTGGACACACTTTCCAACGTTCGGAATAATGAAGAAAAACCAACAAGCAGAGGTTTTGGTTTCTTTTTTTCCCAAAAAGCAATAGCTTCCGTGATACAGGATGTGCGGTCGCATCGCCGAAAAACTTTCTCCCCGCTGAAGGGGATAGTGAAGGCGAGCGTGAACGACCTTTAATAAGGGATCCATTGGCACCGCCTGAAAAGTTGACTGGCAACCGACATCGAGAATGAAAGATCTAAAATAGCGACTCACGCGAATCCAAAGATCGCTAGAAGGGCAGTTATTGTACTTTGCCATTAAAACAGAGAAATGCTTTCCTAAGTGGGATTTTCATTTAAAGCAAACTCATAAAGGCACTTATCTTCACTGAACTTCACGATAACTCTCCCAAATGAAGTTTTCTTCGGGGATAACTGTTTACCATTTTGTGTATTTAGAGAAAATGACTGAAAATAAGTTTCAAGATACAACATGAATGATAAAACAGTTGAGTGTCGATTATTTATATATACATATATAATTTATATGAGCTGGAGCCACCTCGGATAATCGAATGCTCGGATAATACGAAAAGGGTCGTCTTACGTACGTAAATTATTAAAGAAGCGCGCTATTTTCATGCCTAGCCGAAAAATACGAAAATTTAAAAATCGTTTTGATGTAAAATCCTTTTTTAATAAAATAGTTCTCTTTTCCTTCAAAATACACACTTCAATTGTGCAGGTGCAGTTCTCACTTCTTTTCTCCGATCATCTCCAGAATATTTTGCTGACGATTGAGTCTTTGCTTGGCATGAGCAGTTAAAGCATATGTAATCTACGCGGTGTGGCGGTGCATGCGTATGTAAGTGAAAAAGGCAAAGCAAACATATGACTCGAATAACACGGAGCTTCAGTTAATCAGTACTTAGATAATCGAGACTACTGCGTTTCGTTTCAAGGAGAGTGAAAAAATAATTGACTGAAATCAGCAAAATTGAAAGTTGTATCAGTAATTTATAGTTGTATTTGTAATAATATAATAGTGATAGTAATATAGTAATCAAGGTTGATTTATACATTTATCAGTTGTAACTTTAGCGCAAAGAATTCTCAAGCTTTGAGATCGTTGAAATGAGTCAATTACTTTAGAAGAAGCTCCTAGCGAAAACTTTTACGGAGAACAAGTAGAATATATAATCAAACAATTATACGATTAAGGTCTATTAATTCTAAGAAAAACTGCTACTCATTTTAATAAGTAATTATGTCTCATAACAGCGTTAATTGGATTGCATTGAAATTTTCTTTCTTAATCAATTTATTTTTAATTTTTGCGAGCCACTGACTTTTAGTCCCGAAGCACTAGTCTTTGAGGGAGAACCGTTTGAGGAAACACTACTTTAAGCCATTCTTTATAACATAATTAATTTCCTATTCTAAATTCTAATAGATGTAAAGTAAATACATATATCGTTAAGGATGCAATTTTGACATATCATCGCTTACTGCTTTCAAATCACTTTATTCTGGCGATAATTAAACTACTGAATAAATCCATATTGAATGGATGTATTACAATATTTTTGCCCGACATTTGTTACAATTAAATTATGTATTAGTTTAATAGTTCGGTTTCCGTTCCTCGAGACTTGGCCCACATAAGCGGCAGCCCAATAAACCGATGGCCCAATTAAGCGGAATCGTCTGTATATTAATGATTTGATGTGTATCGTTTAATTGTTCCGCAATGTCAATGACGAAATTTCCCCACCATTTTTGTAGCAAGGAAAGTAAATACATTTCTCATTTCTGCTTCGTCGCTTTTTAGGGTAAATATTAATTCATGTAAAATAACTTAATTTTACGTTGGATTTCCAACGAATTCATCAGTGATCAACATTCAAGAAACTCGATTCAAGGACAGTGTGATTGTTGGAAAATTTAGAGTGCGTTCTTTAGTGACAGTTATTTCAATTCAATTATGTAACGATTTGAAAGATTGAGAATCGTAATCGAGATTGAGAATCCACACGTAGAAGGCGAGAAGTTTGATTTTCTATGTAACGTTGTTGTTGGTTGTTGCCTTATATTTGTGTTAAAAATCTGACGATATCCATTTCTTATTAGAATCCATACAAGGAAATATTACACTGGATGATCGTGTATCCCTCAAATTTTCTATCATATAGCGAATTCTATCTAGCGAACGTAATCTCTTTGATTTAAGGTCATTAAGATAGAAAAACTCAACAATCTAGGATGTTTAAGAGAAGGGTTTTAAAATATTATAGAGGATTAAGACGATTCACAAAGTTTGTTTTCATTACAGATAGCAGCGATCGAAAAACTCTGAAACGAATTCCGTATTCAATGACGACTTTAATAATAATGACGACTTAACATTACGAATTTTAGTCTTGAAAGATTACTCTTACAATCAACCTACTAAAATGCCATACATATTCGACCATGCTCTAACCGGGATTCGAACCTGGGAGTTCGGATCCGAATGAAGCGTGGCACACCAATCCCTAGGCAAACGATGCCGCAGAGAGATAAGATTTTTGTAAGACTATTTTATGAATTTATGAATTAAGATCATTAGTTACATTTTATGTACTATTTTAACCAGTAAATATTTCTTCTCCTAGTTCTATTGGAGCACATGAGGTGAAAATAATGATTTAATGTATCTTGCTAATTTGAATTAGTTATACTGAATAATCCTATGTTCTGATATTAGCGAAAGAAGTAAATATTGTAACCTGTAAACTACATCGTAAAATTAGTATTCCATTCAAATATTTATCCTTCTACAAATTTATTGTTATTATCTGTATCGCATGAACATGGAATTTGACCTCTTAAGCACATTTTACTTGATAATCAATTAGAGAATCTATCACATCTGAAGACTAACACGAACATATTTCATCGCTATAATATCGCTCAAGTTTCTGCCGCAAAACTTCTATCAAATCGACATAATTTTGCCGCAAATTCAAAAAATAAAATTTACTGCGTTGCGTTCATACGATAACTTTGCGTCGGATTCATTTGGATTGGTATGTAACTATAAGAACCTGAGGAGGAAGCTTTAAAGACAAAGTTATCGAATTCACGTATTTTCTCTTCAAATCATTGTTGGTAATTTATTAATACGAAAATAAGTTTTACAAGTTTATTTATCCATGTTCTTTTTTATTTATACGTAATCTGTATCGATTTTTAATATGTTTCCTCTTACAGTATATAATGTGATGCAATTAAATACATAAATTAAGGTAATATGTTCGTAGGTATTCTATTAAGTAGACTTGTTGCATAGCTGAAGATTTCCCCACTGTTTTTCATAGCATGCTGTTTTAGATAGATTTTATTAATTAAGCTATTGTTAAAATTTGTGAAATAAGGCTTCCATTTGTTTTAAACAGACTTAAAATAACTATTCCCTGGAATCATTATTTTCAGCGAAAGACATTCATGTTGCATTTTTGTACTTAATTGAATTTAGGGAATTACGGGCAATTAGAGAGAAACTGGGCTCTAAATAGCCCTGGAAAATGTTTTATCCCCCACTTCCTGGTTGCACCTAATTCTATATTCTTTATGCTTATGGTAACTATAAACAGGCAACATGCCAGATGGTATTCATTATCGAGAGGACATAAAAATATTTTATACATAATTTTTTTTTTGAGCTCACATATTTGTTGTGACAATTTTAACTCTGGAACTTCAATTCACATAAGATCGTGATATTATTTTTAGTGTATAATAATAGAGCGTGATTTGCTTAGTATTATCTCAGAGCGTATTATTACTAGCATAACACAGACAACCATCTAATAGTACTGTTAGGAGACTATTTCACATCTTAGCAAATCCATTTTAAATATTTTTTTTCTTTCTTTAATTGCATCGCAATAGATTTTTTGTCGAACACATTCATAATATGTTCTGAAAAGCCCAGAACGCCCCTTAAAACGACCCTTATATAAGCAAGGAGTTAAATAAAAGATGGTACTCTTAAGTTCCAACACCCCAATGAAGATGTGTTGTGTTGTATAGCATTTTAATGTGAAGAATCACGGAAAAATCACTCCCGAAAGAAATCGAGCGTTTGGATATCTTTATACCAAGCAGTTTTTAAGCTGACAAAAAGCGATCGGACATGATTGATATTGCCCAAAAAAGAAAAAAAAGCGCATCAGATATAGCAGGAAATCCTGCAAAACGACTCTTCCTCCGCTCAAACACATCCGCATTCTCCGAGGGATATTCACCCTATTTCCTCGCAAAACCGATTCGATTTTTTCCGCTGCATTTCACTAATGTTTCCTCTCTACTTGCTGCACGTAGAGCATCTTCACTTTCCCACTCGAAGGTCTTTTTAAAGCGTTGCGTCACGGGAAAAGTCTCATTAAAAGCTCTCTATAAAATCCTCGAGGCTCAGAGCCGTCCTCTTCCGCCTTTGGATGGCAGCTCAAAAAGACAATCTCTCATCGCTTTTCCGCCGTTCTTTCAGTACAAGTCTCATTTCCACGGATCGAAGCGGGATGGAGTGAAAGGAGAAGAAAGCGGTTCTGTCTTCCAATTGGCGAAGGGGATGGGCAGAATAATGACCGCTATCGTAGGAACGGGGTCGGGGCGATGCCTGCGGCTAGACTCCCTATATGTGGGGCAGGGTCTCGTCCTTCGCCCTTCCCCGCCGCGCTGTTTGTATTTTTTTCCGAGCCGATGAGCTATCGAACATGCATTCGCGGAACAGATGGAAAACGCTCTTTCAAGAAAGGGAAAAGAAACTAATTCAACCGGCCTAACCCCGGAGGAGTGTCTCTGGGACGGCAGGTTCCATTCGCCTTCGTCTTTTCCCGAAAGTTTTGGAGACGATCATCTTTCCTTACTGTTTTTCCTGCAGGTGCTCTTCTATGAAATCTGGCGCGGCTGCTTTTACCGGCGGCGCTTATGGAAGAGCATGTGTGTTTTGCGTTTAATAAAGATATATAAACATTCATATTCCGTCTAACATTTTTGTTTCTTTCCACATCTATCATAATCTTTTTTTATCCACCTTTCTAGTCCTATGATATTCTCCTTTTAGTACGGCTAATCTTTATTACATTTAATACCAAAGTTGTCCTTCTACAGTCAGTCCATGTTTCTTTCGTTTGCAACAGAAAGAATGAATTATCTCCACTTTTTGATGAGTATTTAGATTTAGATTTAGATTTAGAAACTTACCCCGCGAGCCGCCAAATGGCGTGTGGCAGGGGGTAAATTTGGTAGCGGGTAGGAAATATCTAAACTAAATCTCTGTTCCTTGTAATAACTGTTGGAGCTATTGACTGAAACGTATATATACGCTGTATATTCTGGTGGGCATGATTCATTAGGAAGAAACTGTTGTTGATGATGTGGAAGAATAATCTTTTCTTTTTTCCAAACATCGCCATAAATATTCTGAATGGGAAGCGTTGACCCAACGCTGAGAAACGAACCTTTTTTTTCTGAATAGAAAAGTCTTTGTGTGTATGTACAGATAAAACGTATCGTAAACGAAGATAAAGGAGTTTTGAAGTAATTCGAGAAGCCACAGTGCTCTATCCGCTATCGCACCAGTTGATTCAATTTAACTATGCAGACACGGAGAGGGTTAGAAAACCTCAAAAGTAACTTGAAAGTTTTCTTCAGCGAGGGCGAATTATGAAAGTAATTGCTTCAGATGGTTTTCAAACTGCGATTCATTACCAACAAAGGATGCTTTTCAGTTAGAATGTTCAGATGATTTCTTAAGCTTCTGGAAAAACCCTTGAAGTGAAGTGTAGTCGAACGCTTTTTCCTTGTGTTGCATCAGTTTAACGGTTGGTGAAAGTTTTAGCAGAAAGTATTTTCGCCAAGAATTAAAACTAGAGGATCGAGTAAAGTGTGCGAAAGAAAAAACATTTGGATAAAGAATGTTATGAGTTGTCCGAAATGGACATTCCTAAGCGAAATAAAAATGGAAAAACAAAAAGAGATGACTGTGAAAAGGTGAAAGTGAGGAGCACTGAGTCAGGGGAATTCATTGGGCGAAATTGAGAGATAGTAAACTTTACGCAAGCGAGTGAGTTATAGGAGATTCGGATCATTCTAGATTATCACACTTTTGATTATTTTTTCCTCCTTGGCTAGCAATCGGAAAGAATGTAGATCTTTCGAGAGATTCTGAAACTTCTAAACCGTGGATATTTGTCTAGTGTCTAAATATTTTCCCCTAAAAGTTTCTCGACCTGGGGCATCTATGTCTTTATACAGAACCAAATGGCATATATTAGGAGGATAGTTTTAATATTTTTATGCTTGGTTGTAGCATCTGGCAAATCTCATCAAGGACGTAACTTTGGAGAGGTATATCTAGAGCCATATCTATTCCATCCAGCCATCATCAGTTCCTGATGATGGCTGGAGCGTATGCAGCCGAAACGTCGACAACATGGAGAGACGCGACCCGGTGGGAAACCCGAGAATATTTCCTTCATATCTATTCCAGTTTTAATTTTAATTTAAAGAAGATTGCCATAAGGTATTTGACCTCTATTATGCACGATTCCATGTAAGGGCTAGGGTTTGATTCGCAGATCGATATTCAGAATAGTCCTTTTAACTTATTGGTAATTCTCAGAATATTGTGAACTTAATTTTGTTTTCGAACGATTTTTCAATTTTTGCGAAGTGGATCAAAACCTAAGTCTAATATATTCATTATTGTAGCAGGAGATTGCTTCAACGAATGACTATTTGAAATCTTGATTGGGAGGATATTTCTTTATAATAAGTATATAGTAGTTATACAAGGTGTTGAAACATTCACTATAATTTCTTTAGATGATATCTCAAAATGGTCCTTCGAGTTGATTTTCCTTACTGATTAAATATTTCTTAAACTATTCTTGCCCTATTCCATGGAAATATATCCTTTTTTAATTTCTTAAATAACAGACGATGAAATACAGGACTTCTTTGCTTAGGATGTGAATTCACTGAAAGTAATCTTTCTTTTCCTTGCCTTAGGCCGCTCTTATTCTCTTTTATGATTGATTTGAAATTATTTTAAGTTTCTATTGATTGTGATGTGGGATGCGATGATTAGTTTCGAGTTCAATTTCTTGCTTGTGGCCCTCGAATGTGCCATGAATTCTCTGTCCTTGAGACAGTAATTGGATAGATCAAAACTCGATATATTTAAAAGAACCCTAACATAATTTGAATCCACATGCCTTTGGAAGTTCTAACTATCTAAATCGTGATTCGAGAGGCATACTTAGAAGAAATCATGAAGGCCATCTTATAGGAATGATTAGCTCATGAGCAATGGTTTAAGGGCTTGATAAGTTTTTCTGAAAACGATGAGAATAATAAGATAGCTTTTACCAGTACTACCACAGGAGTTTATTTTGCAACCATGGTTTCGACGCATGGAGTCATCATCAGGCAATGCGTCGAAACCATGGTTACAAAATCTCCTGTGGTACGGGCAAAGCTGTGTCTTATTATTCTCATCGGCATGGAAAACAAGAAGTCAAGCCTGAAGGAATTGTTAGTATTACTCTGAAAATTTGGTATTAACGAGATTTCAAGATTTGAGATTATTAGAGACTGCTTATTGTTGATAAACCACTGATTACTTTTTGTTCAATATTCTATTTTTTCTTCAGATATGCTTTCTTTTTTCTTGTTTGGAATTGGATTTTGTTTTAATTCCCTAAATTTATCCGAATAATAGATTGAGCAATGCGTAATTTTCTAAAACGAAGACACATTTTAAGGTATTGGAAGTAGATTTGTTGCGTTATTTTTCATTTAAAAATAGCATTTCTCTAATAGACAGATAATTAGAAATGAAAAACCAATTACTTAGTGGTGGTGGTTAAACACTGTCACATAACAAGAGCTATCCAAGATGATGAATAAAACGCTGTGCTACCCTCTGGATTATTCGATCTGTTTACAATTAAGATTTTCAACTAAAACAACAGAGCGAAAAACAAATGTTACTTTGCTGCCCTGAGACGAAACTGGTGGGGAAAATCTCTCGAATGATCAAAGCTAAAATCGGCTCCGTCAGAGAGATGAAGAATGGACTGCTTCGCGGTATATTCATTTTCTTCTAGAACAATTAGCCATCTCAAAACGAGAGAGTCAAAAGATGCCCTATTAGAGACAATAAGCAGGAAGATGACAATGATACAGATAATATAAAAAATGTTTGGTTTACTATTTGAGGCTGATGATTGGCGAATACAGGTTGCAGTTGGCAGATGGTTGGCGAATATAGTCTGCAGGGACGGAAAGAATAATCTGTTAACAGAGCGCTAAAATGGTATTTTTACTATGACTTTGGTATGATATTGGTCTGTTTAAAGCTCGCATTTGGCTGGATAGCACTTTAGCTGCGAGCGCTTAATCCACGTTTAACTACATTTGCATATATTGCATGTCTTTGATTGAACTGAAAGTAGAATTCGTCGAAAGAGATTGTTTTCTGAGAAATTTAATTTCGCTGTAGGTCCAGGCAGTGCTTAATCTCACAATATATAACCACTTAATAGTTTTTTACTATTGTTATGTCGTAAAAATATATAACCAAATTCAGATGTTGAGGGCTACTCACAGCTACTTCCGCCCTTGACGCTGAGGACAATTTGGTAGCGTCTTCAAGTTGTGTCCTCGAAAAGCACGCGAGGTTGGTTTCAAACCTGCAAATGTAAAGGAAAACGTAAATGTTTTATTGGAATAGAATAGAAAGTAAAAGCAAAGAAATATTTGTTTAAATTCTTAGGAAATCGGATGCCTAAGGCGTCTTTTCTTAGAACAGACACTTCCCTCATTCCCAATTTTAGCACCAAGTTGAGGAAAATTACGGAAATCTATAGCTGGAGGATTTGAAGAAGTTATCTTCCGTCTTTTAACAAAATTTGCACCAATAATACATTAATGTTGCATTACTTTCTCTAATAGCAATAACTGCTAGCCTAACGGGCTTTCGTGACTAAAGGATAGCATTTCAATGCTTCTTTCACCTATATACACTTAATAGATACATTAGGTAAGAAGAAAAGGAAAACAGATTAATGGCTTCATTTTATAGCCGTGCTTCCGCACTTTCCCGTTAAAATCGCCGCCTTCCGAAAT
The DNA here is from genome assembly GCA_000376725.2 of Ladona fulva. Classification (NCBI taxonomy): domain Eukaryota; kingdom Metazoa; phylum Arthropoda; class Insecta; order Odonata; family Libellulidae; genus Ladona; species Ladona fulva. Next base: position 207,225 of record KZ308762.1, on the reverse strand, counting down.
GTGAGATTAATCATCAAAACAAAACAACCCGTTAACAACACATTTCCGCCAAACGTCATGGCTTATTTAATCGGACCAACTAAACTAAACGGTTCCACTATTTTACGAATAGACAACCTAAGTAATCGGCCAAAAACGACGCATTACATCATCAAAATCGGTGTCCTGAATCCAGAGAAACATAAATAATAAATCACACCAATAAACATACATTCATAACAAAACCATAAAACCTATATATCACATTTATTATTGTTTTATACTATAGCTCATAGCGTATTGTAATAGTCTATGAAGCACTATAGCATATTTGTATGACACACCTTAAATAAAAACGAAATAATTCATGATCACCCGGATAGCCAAGTGGGCAACGCTTTTGGCTTCTGCGAAAGCGGTCCCGGGTTCGATTCCCGGTTGGAGTCTACGTACGAAATAACCTCAGCTGTCGAAGCACTTTTAACAATACCACTACTACTACTACGAAATAATTTATGCATGAGCTATGAAAGGTTGGTCACCCCTGCAGTATGGTGCGTCAGCTACAAAAATATTAGTATTCTACCGATATATTCACGAGTCAAGATGGTCATAGATTGTATCATGAAGCGTGATATCACTATGCTTGGAAGTATCAATATGTAACACTCACAGTGCGATTTTTACTAAGCGTAAAGTGCAGTAATCAAGCCGCAATCAGTATCATAAAAGAGTAAAGCGTTCACATGCACCCGTAGGTCTCAAGCAGAAAACACTCTGATTTAACTCTGATTCACGCAATTCAAACACAGTGCTCCGATCGAATTTAGCGTTAACCTCTCAAAGGAATGATTTTCGAATCGGTAATGAGTTGTTTGGTAGTTGAAGACGCTCTCTGCTTTTTCCTCGGGAGATAGATTAAATCAACGGAGGCGAGAATCGGAGATGCCCAAAGGCGGAATGGAATGGGGAGATTCGACAGATCGTGAAGAAAGCAGAGAGAAAGTTTCGAGGCCGAGTGTCCATGTGGAGGTAGGGGAGGATGGAAATATGGGCTCCGTCCCCACTTCGTTAAGCTCGCGAAGAACAACCGAATCAGATGCTCAGACTCCGTATAATAATTACCTTTCACCCAATTCCATATCCATCTGCGATGGAAAACAACACCGGCCTTAAATATCGCCTTCTTCTTTACTTCCCGCTGTAGTATTACTCTCATTAAGTTTACAATTATCTCAGGGTCAGCGGCATTGACCTTTAGGAGAACAACTTCGCCAGAGTCACTCGAGGGAAAGTATTCGAAGGGGAAACTTTCTTATGATCGGAAGAGACCGAGTTAAAATATGCTGGAGCGGTTGACAGTAATGTGTGGCGAAAGAAACTGCGCTTGAATAAAAGATTTGCCTTAGGATCGATCGGGAGATCTTCAAACGCGAAGGCGGTTAGATGCAAAGAGAAGATGTTTTCCAGTCTTTACCCGTTATTATACAGCACGATATAAGGTCAATGTCTTGATAAGGCGTAGATATACACAGAGAGAATGATAGAAAGTTGTTTGCCAATAATTAATCACTAATGAATACGCTTCCTGAGTTTCGAGGCGTGGGGCAGATCTTTCATCTATCATTTTGTCGTGATACATCGCATCGATTATAGGTAACGTGGCTCTGGATCAACATTGTTGTGTAAATAAACGTATTGAAATACATACTCATAGAAATAATTTTCAAATGATAGTTCAACATATGCTATTCACTCCATCAATATTAAAAGTCTTCGCCTCAAGAATTACTTTCCATAAACTCATTCAGAGAATTGCTATATCGAATAATTCCTCCAAATGTCTGTTAATACTAGGAGATGCACTGCACTCGAAATGCTAAAGAAATGTAAAATGAATGTCAAGTCTGCGCTAATCATTTGATGTACAATTGGAAGTGTGGATTCTTTACTTTGATTAAGACTGTACCTGAGAGGAAAATCATTGGTCATTTATGCAAGCTCACCTATTTGCATGCGGAAAGAGGACCCATTGCGCAATATGTCCACCAATGAGGAAATGGTACTGTCAAGGAAGAGGGATCGTTTTCGTGAATGAAGATTGATTATCCACACTCTTTTGAATCGTTGAGTGACTAAGATTTCCTTCCTTCTTTCTCCCCTCTCAAAAAAAGGGTAGAAAAAATATATTTCTGCTTTTTCCATTATTCGCCGGTGAAGAATACTAGTGAAGGCATTGCAGTTTCAAAGAAATAAGTGAAAGTTTACCGCTGAGAATTGGGGTACTGTTGGAAACGAGGAAGTGAATAGAGCATTGTTTTCTTTATAGTTTAGTTATTTTCAATACAATTGCTAAGATTTATCAACGATAAAGTAATGTAGGTATAATGGAGAATTTTAGGCGTGGCATTTTCCGTTTATCACGGAAACTTTTCTAAGGCTCCGTGGGTAATAAGAAAGGCAAAAGAATTACCCACGAAATTAACTTACCTTTGCAATTAAATTTAATCACATATGTATTAAACTTGGTACCTTTATACATCGCTAAAGAAAACTACGAAGAGAGTTGTAATGTATCTTCTCTTCCACATAGAAAATACGCTGAAAATTTCCAAACATCCTAAGCCCAATATAGCTGAGAGAACGTGACTCCTGGAAAATTTGGATTTTCTGTTTCATTAAAAGATCATAATATTTGTTTACAAAATCTCTCTCTATGTTATCTAGAAATGTATGCAGCTGGTACATAAGAAAAGCAATACATACATTAGACAACTGCCTTGAAGAACAGATTGCACGTGATGTATAATGGGAAAAATAGTACGAGTCAGATCAGAAATCAATCGGTTATGTGCAATTTCTATGGTTGAACAGATGACAAGAACTTAGAAAAGTTCCTATGACATAATCAGAATTATTCCGAAATGCTGAGGCAGCACGAAACCGAGGCACAGAAGGTCATTAGCACCGACCCTTCCCTAAACCCACTTCTACCGACCCTTCTCACCTAACTGACGTATCTTGATGTTTACTGACTTAATGAAACAAACAAATATTTAATCAAGAGTTAACAGTACAATATTATATCCTTTTAATTTCCTTTAATATGTATTCTAATACATCTCTACTTTGATCGTAGCACCATGTGACGCGATGGATTGAATATCCTCTGACCATTTCTCATCAAATCATCCGATAGGTACTCAGAGATTTATTCATCCGGCAATCTCCTATTAATGATGAAAAACCGATGAAAGTGATGATATCGCTTTCTCCAGCAACTAGCCAGTTTTATGTAGACCAGATCTATAAAAATAACTCTTTCACTTCCTTCCTCTTTCGCGGAGGGCCAATAACATCGACTCGTGGAGGTGCATGACTTATGACATTTAATTGTGTGATTCGATGGGCATTATGGGTGAAAATAGTGAACGTACCCAACTTCCGGAGGAGAAACGGATGAGGAAAAGCGCGATTTGACTTGCCTGAGCGGGAAAATAGAAGCGAGGGAATCTTTCCTAGATACAAAAAGGTAAGTCGATGGCCGCAGGAGGACTAAACTGGCTTTCTCCATTGGGCACGCAAAGGGCAACTTGTTATTCTCCCTCTCGACCTGTTATGGTGTTAGTCAGTCGCGTTTTCCATCTTCCTCCGCCCAATTTGGATTTTTGTCCTCTAAAAGTGACTCTCATATTGGGTCAATGTCCAACTCATCAACTCCTACCCTCCAACAAAAAGTTGATACTATCTCGTATATTGAAAGCGGCTGGAAATTTTTTTGGTAATCAGCAAATATTACAAAATATCTTAGACACCAATTTGCGATTTATCACAATAAAATGTATATTTTGTTGAATGAAAAGTAACGATTACAATATTACAAGGGATATGTGTAGGTATGGGTGAGACTAATTGCTGTTTTACGATGAATTACTAGGGATAGGAAAAATATGGGAGATATTGCGTCTCTGCCTCATACAGGTGAGTGGCTGTTTCTCTACCTGTCCTTACGTTCAATATATGAATTAATAATCGTAAGAACTTGATGAGTATTTATAACCTAGAACGCATTCTTTCTGTATGTAAAGATAACAAACCAAATTGTCATCATAAATGGATGAAAAGTAGCAGAGATAATGTCCTTATTGAATGGCAATGCTGTAGAAAGTATTCTCCTAGTACGGAAATTCCAGTCACCGACCTTCATCATGGTAAATTCGTCGAAAGGAAACCTTTGCGATAGCTCAGTCCTCTGATTTTTGAAGCGAAACTTATCTTTCACATTTCTGAGCTACACTGTCGTGAGTCAGGAAGACTCATCGAATCTCAGGTAGCAAATGATAGTAGATTCACAACAATCTGAGGATAATTAACATATAGAAAGTTCATTAAGTTACAAAAATGAAATATTCCAATGAAAGCTGGACGCTGGATTCGTAAGAGAACATCTGACCTTTAATTTGCATGAATTGTCAGTGGATACATTATCGAATTTAATTTCTTTGAGAAAACCAATCCGTGACATTCCGAGATATTTGAATCGAATGCTTATTTCAACCTAAATAAAGTATAACTTTGAAACCGTGAAGAGACTGCCGCGTTGCATGATTTGTCTGGAGCTAAATGTCACATGGAAAATGCAAACTTGTTGGGAGGTAAATTTTCGCCGGGAAAGGTGAATATTTAGCGAATAAAATCTAAAGCCATATTTTTACGGCATTCTCACATCAATTTTTTACTGTGTCGATTACGAGTTAAACTCAAATTGATTTGAAAGATTAAAGGCACAAGAATTTATTGCAACGATTAATTTTATTTCGGATCACGTACCCAATGACTCCCTCTCGCTATGCAGTTGTGAAGATGTCGAATAGTTTATGTGACTCAGAAAAATGGTAAAATATTTAGTTGTGAATAACGTCGAGTTCTTCTCTCATTCTAGACCAACTATTATGCTTCTTCGGCGAGAATAGTTGTGAAATCTAATTATAATGGGGATTATCCCCTTTTTAAATTAAACTATGAGAAATTTTATGAAAGAATACGATACTACCTCTTTATAGTTCGCTTTCAGACGTGAAGTACTCCAGAAGATCTAAGCCAGTAACATAGATGTATGGATCATCGATGAATATTCTGATTACAAGGGAAAATTTTCCAGGATAAACCGCTATTGACTATTCGTAAAGCTGAAGTGTAAACATTGTTAATTTCCTAACCGAAATACTATACATTTGTATTTTAATTCTTAGCGTAATTTAACTTGTACTTCTTTTCATTAACCAATATAAACTTTATCCTCCGCAAAGGTTTTTATAACTTAAGTTATATTAAAATTAAAATTTAGTCACAGAAATTTATGTCACAAAATTCGACTTCCTGTTATCTTTGTGAATTGAAAATTATCCTTAATAAATACTGTACACGGAAATGTTTCGTGAAAATTCTTTTTCCACGAAATTTCACGTTTGAATAAATCAAAGAAATAAAGAATCAAACGAAGGATTCATTTCTTCTTCCGTCCATTTGGCAGGAGCCCAATGATAAGAGAAACCATATATATATACATGAAGTCATTAATTTATACATTCTTATGAAGATCCTTCGAATAAATTTGAAAAATTGTCGATTAATGGTTTTATTATTTCAAATTATATTTCACGTTTTTTTACCGCAGAAGGTGCAGAAAATCTAAATTCTGCTGACTTTAACAGAGGAATTGATATTCCAACAATTTAAAAGAGGAATTAATATTTCAATTGAATTTGGTAAACTAGGAATAGTTACCTATTGGAACCGCTGAAATATCTTTGAGTATTAATGTCATCGTAATCATCGATTTTCAACATATCGTGTCTAGGAATACCAATTTGAAGACATCTAATTAATATAATCCTTGCACGTGATTACCTAGGCTCAATTGTCACTAAGTGTTTTCTCCAAGATGGAAATTTAGTTCGATTATTTATTCCAAGTTATTATTTTATGTATACCAAATTTTAGTAACGTTTTCCATATTTGGATTATGTAAAATTTCAGTATTGTTATTAAAAAAGCTAATATTTCTAATAGTAACAAAATATGCGGCGATACTTGACTCGGCGATATTTTTCTGATAATTTAGTGTTATTACTATAAATCTCTTCTCACGTTTTGTTGCGCTGCGTGAAAGAGAAATCCCGATTCTCTTCGCATTCGAAACCGGTTCAAATGGGTTTTAGCCATCCCACAATAAATTCGACTAAAACGCTAATTTTCCTTTTATTCTTGTTGGAATTAGTTTATGAACATTTTCTAACTGCCATTTTATCAGTTTCAATACAATACCAGCTTTTTAAGAATCATATTATACATTGATATTTGATATTAATCCTCCTGACAGTTAAAAGTTTAGTATATGCCCCATGATTACAGACATTTATAAGGAATCTCATCCGCTAAATTGTATAAATATTAACTTCTACCAATGAAAACATAGATACATGAAATTATTTACTTTCAAATCTTCTTTGAGTTAGCAAGGCGAGGTAAATTAAAAAATGAGGCAAATATGTCGCTCATGAAGACTGCTTAGTAACTTTTATATCTAATCTCATACATTTGATAGTGTACGTCATTGAATGAATCATATGATTCTTAACTATTCTTGTACTTGAGAGAGGTGCACCTCATGCAAACATTAACTCCTTTACGGTTGCTCAGCTAATTACATCCTTATTCGGAAACCAAACGCATCTATTTGGCAGTGAGGGACACCTTCCCAAGACCCACTAACCTTCTGTACTTATAACCTTGTTAAGTTTTTCTCAGTTTCGCTTCAAATATTTGCATAACTTTCTCTGACACTCCCTGTTTTTCGGCAACAGAGTTTATCACTTGATGTCTCTCACAGGGCCTTCGCGAAGTAACTTGAAAAGGAGAAAATAAGGTAGTCAAATATGCAGCTTTGAAATAAATAACCGCAAGTTGTATTACAGGTCCACTGTAGCTACATAATCTCACCAGTAATACCCCTTTCAAATTTTAAAAATATCAGATGGTGTAATCTCGGTTTTCAATCGCAAATGGAAACAATATAATAGAAGTAAAATAAAAAGACTTTGTAAATTTTTGAAGCGAAACTTATCTTTCACATTTCTGAGCTACACTGTCGTGAGTCAGGAAGACTCATCGAATCTCAGGTAGCAAATGATAGTAGATTCACAACAATCTGAGGATAATTAACATATAGAAAGTTCATTAAGTTACAAAAATGAAATATTCCAATGAAAGCTGGACGCTGGATTCGTAAGAGAACATCTGACCTTTAATTTGCATGAATTGTCAGTGGATACATTATCGAATTTAATTTCTTTGAGAAAACCAATCCGTGACATTCCGAGATATTTGAATCGAATGCTTATTTCAACCTAAATAAAGTATAACTTTGAAACCGTGAAGAGACTGCCGCGTTGCATGATTTGTCTGGAGCTAAATGTCACATGGAAAATGCAAACTTGTTGGGAGGTAAATTTTCGCCGGGAAAGGTGAATATTTAGCGAATAAAATCTAAAGCCATATTTTTACGGCATTCTCACATCAATTTTTTACTGTGTCGATTACGAGTTAAACTCAAATTGATTTGAAAGATTAAAGGCACAAGAATTTATTGCAACGATTAATTTTATTTCGGATCACGTACCCAATGACTCCCTCTCGCTATGCAGTTGTGAAGATGTCGAATAGTTTATGTGACTCAGAAAAATGGTAAAATATTTAGTTGTGAATAACGTCGAGTTCTTCTCTCATTCTAGACCAACTATTATGCTTCTTCGGCGAGAATAGTTGTGAAATCTAATTATAATGGGGATTATCCCCTTTTTAAATTAAACTATGAGAAATTTTATGAAAGAATACGATACTACCTCTTTATAGTTCGCTTTCAGACGTGAAGTACTCCAGAAGATCTAAGCCAGTAACATAGATGTATGGATCATCGATGAATATTCTGATTACAAGGGAAAATTTTCCAGGATAAACCGCTATTGACTATTCGTAAAGCTGAAGTGTAAACATTGTTAATTTCCTAACCGAAATACTATACATTTGTATTTTAATTCTTAGCGTAATTTAACTTGTACTTCTTTTCATTAACCAATATAAACTTTATGCTAATCATTTGATGTACAATTGGAAGTGTGGATTCTTTACTTTGATTAAGACTGTACCTGAGAGGAAAATCATTGGTCATTTATGCAAGCTCACCTATTNATGGCCGGACTTGGCCGAAACCGGTCGTTTTGAAAATATATTGTGGAATTTACAAAGTCTTTTTATTTTACTGCTATGGCATTCCACCAAGTAGAGCCAAACCATATCAACTTTAAATATAATAGAAGTTAACTCTTCTAGCTACACTGAGAATATTACGGAATTATTACAATTTAAGCAAAAGTTGAAAAGGATTCCTTAATCAGATATGAAATAGTTTCATTACTTGATGAAAATTTCAAATTCCATTAGCTCTTTTTTACTAAATAATATGTTTTCCTAGAGTTGCTGCGACAGCTAAGGCCATTTTGAACGTGAGGTCCAATTGAAAATTGAACCCAGGACCACTTTCACCAAAGTCGAATGCGTTACCCACATGGCTATCTGGAGGAACCATTGAAAATGAATAGTCTTTAATTACCCATAAATTTGTACTATACCATGTTCAAAATATAATTCTCTTCTGTGTGTTTATTTATTTTCAATAGATGCATATTAAAAATCATCGTTTTCCCAAATTAGCTACTCGTAGCATATGCAAAGTAGAAATAACGATACAACTCGCATTTTAGAAACTTTAAGTTATACTAAGAAACTGATATTCCTCGGGTATGGAACTTTAAAAAATCTTCCTTTTAGATATATGTGTATATATCTCTCTCTCTTAAGGTAGTGGTGCACAAACTACCTGACCCTGACCCCTGACCGACGCATTCTTTCATTAAGCCCACATATTACAGTAGATTATATCATAACTGATCATTGAACTATGGGGAATTGTACTGTTGTCCATTCTTCGCTAAATTTATATTGAAGTAATAATTCATCGACAGTTAATGCATAATGCAATAAAGAAATGAATGTTTCAAAAGTAATACTTTCTTGTATCGCACATACATAGCCCAATGAGCCCCAAGTAATACGCTATCTGACCCGCCGAGTGAAAAAGGTCCGCACCACTGCTCTAATCGACACTGATAATAGACCAAAATGACAATTATTCGAAAATTATTCAATTCATTCATAAAATAAAATAGTTGTCTTGTTGAATGAATTTCTCAACCATGTTCCCAACCTCGCGCAACTGGCGTGCATGTCATCACAAAAGAGTAAACGTCGCTCACTTCCCGCCTTCGGAGTGTTTTGAAGGGTTGCGAAAGGAACAAATGCTTCGAGTGCTAAGATAATGCACTCAACGGATGCAGAAATAGCGATTTCCAAATGCGTCGGGCGGATTGGGTGAGGGCACAAAAAAGAGTCATGCAAAGTTAAGTTGAGAAATGGTCTCAATGCATCTTAGGAGCTAACTGCTGGATTGATGCTGTGCTCGAAACATGTTTCAACTCGGTTCGATCTGTATTCCGTGACCTGAAACTGGTTCCACTTAACCCTATTGAATAAGCTCCTGTGCCGGATTAATGCCGCAACTTGCTTAATCCGAGCGAGGAACTTCTTCCGAGGTAAAAGGGAGACTAAAAATATTAAATATTAGGGAGTGAATTCAGATGGTTTTATTGAGATTTCAGTCACATGTAAAAAAATAATGAAACAGTTATTTAATTTATTATCTAGTTAGTATTTTTGTTAGTGAACTAAAGTACTCAAAACAACACTCAATTAGACAGTGACGACTTGTAAAACTTTGGTAATTATCCAAGGGAAATAAAGATCGACTTGTTGCGTCTTTCTTATTGCCATATCTGAAGCATCGTTCATTTCCACCATCCTTGCAAACTTAAACTACTATCATTATACATTCTTAGATTTAAATTATCTGATGTATTAGTATTTCTAGATCTTCCTCTCTAAAGCACAGTAAAAAAAGAGGTAATTTAAGAGCCTATCGGCTAGTCAAACGCTCTATTTACCCAAGATCCAACGTAGGCCATAAATATTCGCTCACAGCATGAATTCGTGCGTTTCCGAAGAGCCCTTGCAGGGTTCGTGCGAAAACCAAAGGGATTAATGTTTGTTGCAGCTGAGTAAACATAGTTTCCTTCGTGATCTCAGAGCATGAAAGGGAACCAAGGACGAGGAATGGAAGACAGTTTCACTTACACTCATGGTGACTTCGTTCGTGAGACCATTATAAATTATCGCGCTAATTTCGCAAAACTTGTCCTTTGAGTGGTGATATAGTGTAATAACTACCATATGAATTTTCAAGAAACTTCTTTGAGGTGACAAATTGGCGAGTCAACAAAACGACGATGTTGAATTAATTATGGCGCTTCTGATATTTTCCAGGTACATATCTTGAAATATATGCTCTATTCGAAAAGCGCAAACATTCGTTTTATTCGCGAGGGAAGTCTTGTCCTTTTTTACTGTTTAAAGAAAACGATAAATTAAGTAGAAACTGTTCCAAATAACTGTTCGGTCTCTTCATTTAATTAGCTTAGAGGATAGCGTAGTTTTAAAATCTTTTAACACGATCTGAAAGTGAACCAAACTTTTGTCTTTGATAAGGTGGTCCTCAAAGCAAAATCGGAACTTTGTTTTCGTATTTTTGCCTGCGCTGAATGTCTATTTACTAAAAACACCGAAACTAAACATTTCTTGCTGTATACTACTGAATCAAAATCAGTTTCTAAATCAAAAGAATGTTTTGCCATTTATGATGCCCGATAAACAAAATTACTTCACAAAAATTCAGTTCAGAAAAGTTGAAATATAAATTGAAAGTAATGTCCTCTTCAAATTTATATGACAGCGATCGGAACGAATCTAATGGGCAAATTCTTTCATCTTACGTTGTATTTTAAGAAGTGAAACAAATGAAGCGACAAGAAATGCTAATTATGCAAGTAACCCGCTACTCCAATAACCCGATAGTATAATCATGTATACTAAAAGTTCCATTGGTAAATTAACGCTTATATTATTGTGAAAATTCCTTGTATCCTAATGATTTCATCGTATAATCAGAATAGGAAACTTAAAAACAAACATTCGGTAAACATATCCATCAAAGAATAAAATCTATAATTTTCTAAAATTTCAAAATAACGGAGAATAGAAATTAGGAGATATTATAAATATATGATAACGTAAACTTTAAAAAATATACGTTGCCATCAGATATGAGGCTACTCTTAGTACTTATCCATGAGAGTAGTGCGATAAAACACAGGTAAAACCCGAGATATCAAAACTCTAGACTGAAACAGAAAAGTCTCTGGAATTGCATTTTCAGAAATAAAGGTTTAAAAACGAATAATATGGCAACGAGAAAAATAAATCTAAAATAGAAAGTTCTGTAAATAAACAAGAACACGATCGATGGGCAGTTTTAATTTGACAGTTGAAAATTTTGAATCTGAAATAGTTATGCTTTTGAACTGCATCAAATAATTTACGTTTCAAAAGATTCTTCTGCTCATCCATTCAGATAATAACTACCTACAGCTCTCCCGAAAACTTATGTCCATTCACACAAAGTGTTTACTGATAACGTACGTGGCTTGTGTTAGGTAGACATTTATTCTACGAACCTATGCTGTCCATTGGAATTCCGAAGCAGACAAATGAAAATCTCTTTCGCGCCTCCCAAGTCATTCGCTATGGACACCCTATCGCAATAGTTCTCGCTAGCAGACGATGCCGCTCACGTATGCAATAAAACGAAAGAGAAACGCAGCTCTTCAGAATGCTGATGGAAGGTCAGTTTACTCTCTGTGCTCTTAAAGCTTTGACGATAATGATTCGACTGACGTGCCGAAATGAGTCATCGTAGATTCGTTTTGGAAACTATGTCGACACCGATCCTTTGAGACAAATATCACAGGCTGCATACGAATACTCAAGGTAAATTATGTTATGAAATAATCGTTCCACGTTAGACGATACATCAAAAGATCTATAAACTCCAGTTTTTGACGTATTTTACGCTAATTAAGACCTAAAATCATTAAACGATAATTTAAGCGAATTTAATTCTTGAAATTTGAATTAAAGTATGAGAAATTCACGATCCTTTAAATTTCTATTATAGTTACACTAAACTCAATGTTGTTTCAAGCTAATTTGCCACATAATGTAGAGCAAATACAAGACAGACGACAGACTGTAACAACCCCCAGCTAATTTTGCCGCAATCAAACAACCGTCAAGCTGTAGCTATATCTAACAATAATGTTATTATTACTAGTGAAGTCACCACTGCTGTTGCAAAAAATATGTATGTTTAAATTCATTAGCACATTGGAGGAGAGAAACTTATCTACAAACTCATAATCCTTACAGATTACAATATTTACTTTGGTAGCGGTATGATGTAAGTAGCATTACACACTTGCTATAAGTTTGTTTACAATGACGTGTTCCATGTGTGGCTAATTTAAAAACTGATTACTCCACTGTGAACTAAATATCAATGCAAATCGCATTCTTAAACATTCTTCCAATTTTCTTTTGTCTTCAAAGCTTTGTAAAACTAACAAATCTTGTGTGATCTTGTCAACCGTTTTACTCATAGCCTAGAACATTTCTTGAATTTCGGATCGATCTAAGTTTAGGCTTTCTAATTCCTATTGTTTGAAATGTTTGATGTCTTTCCTTTTGCATGATTTCCATGTTTTCTTTTGCATAATACCCTATGCTTATGAAACTTAGTAGGCGCTAACGTTTCACTCTAATTTGGGGCCTTACCTTTGAAGGTGCAAATAAGACGGAGAGAGTGCGATATTTAGTGTATCACGTGGGATAAAGACCAGTTGCATTTAGAAAAGGTTGAGTGGGAGGAAGGAAACAAGTTTGGGAGGAGCTGAAAGAATGGAAAGGAGCACCTGATTTCAAATACGAATAATCCGAAACTTGTTCCCCGAGTTCTGCTTCCACGGCCGAGAGGTGAAAGGTCGCTTAAGAGAACGGGTCATTTAAAATCCTTGATATCCAAGAGGAAATCTCATATGCTCAAACTGTATAAATCCCTCTATTTTTGTTCATATACTCAAAGTTAAACGTACTTTGAAATTTTAATATCTGAAGAGAATGTTTTCTCAGGTAATGCTTACCTTTGATGATGATATTTAAGGAATATCATGCACAAATACATGAACATTATACCTCTCTGTAGGTTAATGTGCCCTATCATTCCCTTTCATTTACTTCGCGATAAGGAAATACTATTTGGTTCATCCAATATCTCTTGTATTTACCTTTCCCTTTATATTTTCTATTGAGCCCTTGCAATAAATTTCCTCAGCTAATCATCCCTTTCAAAACTCGACCCCCCATTACTTCAATCTCCGTGTTATTTCTTCAGTCTAAACCGTTTCGTATCTTCTCCCTCCACTTCCAGCACTTCCTCTTAAAGTATCGTAACAGCCACAATGAAACACTTTTACTAATATTTTTCAAAGAACTTTCAGCCCTTCAAACTCTTCATAAGCTTACTTGAAGCTTACTTACTTACACAACTTATTTCTAATTCGATTTCTTCCCCCTCCTTTATGGCATTCCCTGAATATTGATTCTCTGAGGGCACTCTTGTAGTATTTACATTTGATCTCCTCGGAGTTCAATGAATTTATAATTATTTGTGAGAAGCTGTAAAAAAATTAATGAATGTAGTTGGAAATAATTCTTCCTTCCAAACATCTCGTCGACTAAAGGAGCAGAAAGACAAACGATCGTATGATCACGTGAACACAGCATAAATCCTAGGAAACTTGAAATTTTTGATGAAATTTTTCTCAGCAAAACGTATTGTATCCCACAAACATGCAATCAAAATTTCAGCACGCTAGTAACCGTGTCAAATAGCCAAATATAACCTTATTAGGTTATGTATTTTGCTCCGCAAATGATGCTGTATCATCCACGAATTCATACAAGCGCTTGCGTTTCGATAATTCCAACAAGAAGAAAAGACAAGGTTGCGGAAATTTCAGCAGCGCTCTCTCCTCAAAACGCGAAAGCGAGGCTCGTTTCCATGGGATTCTCTTACCTTCAAATTTGCAATGCTCCGAGTGCGAAATCGGCGGGTGGCAAGAACCCAGTCCGGTGAGGGAACTCTCTCCTTCTGTCGTCTTCTCGACCCACTGTTACACTGAGGCATCGGTGTCTTTAGAGGAGAAAGGGGATCCACTGCCAGAGGAAGCACTCTCTCTCCGACGCTTCCCCTCTTCCCGACTCTCCCTTTCTTGGACGCCGCCTTTTCTCTCTCTCTATCCATCGCTTTCACTCTCGTCACTGCACTCTCTCCCTTTTCACCTTCTCCCTTCTTCTCCTTCGTTTTTTCTGTGTCCGAGTATCCGTCGACCCAGCGAACACTCGTAACCTGTGATCATTGGCTAGTTTAGAAAAAAGACGCTATTGGAGGAAGCTGAGAAAAACTTATCTCGCCCATGCGCAGAAACGCGTGTTAGGATGGCACTTTAATATTTCTGGCAGAGAAACTTTCGTTCCTCGGAAGGAAATTCAAATATATTAGCGTTATTGCATATCTAATCAGAGAAAACCTTCTTCCGAAGATGACATAGTTTCGAATATAAAAAAAATCAAGTAGCAGCTAATTAAATAATAAAATTAATGTCACAAGAAGAAATCATGAATACACATCTGTTATGTTTTTGCCATTACAGATGCATATAAACTTCTGAGTAGTAATACAATCCAAGAAAGCTCCCATAGATATAAATTGAGACGCACGACCAAATCAAAAACAATTACGCTCAAAGTGAGAACTATTCGGCCTTTTGAGACTAAAAGTTCAAAAAATTCCTTGTCACGTTGGAAGTATTCTTTCTGGTATAGAAGGAAAATCTGTGGAGGAAATGCATTAATATTACATCTCTTGCGTATTTTAAAAATTTTCAGAAAACTCATATCTGAGCCTTAAATTTTAGAAGAATTTTCAGCAAAATCTTCCAATTCATTAAATCGTGTGTTAAAATCTGCGCGTATGGGAAAAGAAAATCATTGCAGTAAATTTCAAATGATCGATACCAAATACACAGAAGAATATACATATCAGGTAATGCAAAAACGAATTGAGATTAAGTTAAAGATAGTAATTTTAAACGATAAATATAAAGTCTGATAATCACTACCGAATTTCGTATCAGAGCTAATGTTATGTACAGCGCATACATTAAAAGCAAGCCATTCATAGTCCATTGAGGTGCCTAATATGTGAGATAATGTAAATATAAGAGGAAATAGATTAGTTAAAATTCGAGAAATATGTTGAGAATGAGCAGCTATCCCAAGAAATGGCTACCATTTTTTTGACTCGAAGAAAAAACGTTTCATTTGACGATAAATATAGGATGAAAGAGATGAAAAATAAATATGTGAAAAGAAAAAGAATCGATAATAACGGATAGAGAATATGCTTCATGTTTTACGGAATATTATGATTGCCATAAGTTCTTAATGATAAAATAAAAATCACGTCGATAATTTTGTCTGATATAATAAATTATATCTGGTAGCTTCGGCGCAAAATATCCCAATGTACCACTTTATAGCAACGAATGCGTCAAAAGTAACATTCTGTAGATGCAAGCCTAAGCCACGCTTTGGTTTTACAGAGACGGTATCGGTAATTGAGGCTTCAAAATTGGGATTTAGTTGAATTTTTAATGTGGCGATATGAAATCGATTGATAATGCACTAAATCATCTTAAATTGGAGATACCAGAGGTTAACTATTAGTTAGCTAATTATTTTCGTTAAAGTTCGCTGTGTTTCATGGCAATTTAAAGTTTTAGCACATCGTCTAACTTAACGGTAGTCAACTGATGATGATTCATTTAAGTTTTAATTAATTAATTATATTAGCCCTAACAGCTTTTTTCCTGGGATAATATTCCTTTCCTATAATGATGCCATTCTCCGAATTATCTCAACCGAAAGTATCTCAACGGAATCTTCCTCACTCCACCTTTGATACTTTCATTTCCGCTGATTATCTCTGAGACAATCGATTTACCATTTACCTTTCTTTTTTCCATTAATTTTCCAGTTTATATTTTTTCTAAATCCTAATACTATCATTTATTTGCTAAATTCAACACGAAATAAGAAAATAACGTGTTAATAATTCACTGCGTTAATCCTCTATCTTCGCCTTAAGGTTGGAATCATTATTTGATTTATCGCTTAGAATTAATAATTAAAATTCTTTGGACGAATTTAAAATGGTAATAATCTTATTTATGATGCCGCTACTCCTAATAAAATATCAGGAATACATAAAATAACAAAGAATTTGAAGGAATTGCTTTCTCATTATTAGCTTAAGTATGATGCCAGTCATATGTATGACTGGCAATAAAGATTACTCTATGAATATTCATTATAAATAATATTTTTCGTGATTAATGAAATAAACATAAGCGACGAAAGAAAATATAGTCATTTACTGTCCAAGCAGTAACGAGGATCGCACTACCCTTTTTTTAATTTCCTTTTAATCAAATATCCCAAATTGTAATGTAATTTTTGTGAATTGATTTAGAGTAAAATTTTGAGGAGTTAAGGAGAACAGTTCTTTTTCTATTTAAAAGAGATGATAGCTGAAGAGCTACTTAAAGACGTGTCTGCACAGAAGAAAAAGAACTAAAAATCTTCTACGATAAAACGAATACCTCTAGAAAAGTTACGTAAATACTACGTTAGATTTAACTGTATCTCGTGTAGTATAGTTCTGCTCCAGATCATCTCAGTTAAAGGGTCTGTAAACATCGAAGAGAAATGAAAATGAAAATTCATTGAAGTTCGTTGGATAAACTTGTGTATTTATTTATGTACCCTGTGCTATGTATTACTGCTTAATATTCCACAAAGATCAATTATCTAATCAATGAGTAGTTCAACTGATTTTGTTATGAGATACTCATTCTTTAGTTCTTCATCTGAATGATTTTAGAAAAGTAATAGATATTAAGTTATTATTTCTGGATGAAGGAAAAATCCTTTTCCTCTTTACTTATGAGGATATTAAGGTCATTCTCCTTGTTATTTCTCAAAAGTTCAGTTATTGCATGAGATTATCAACACTCAATAATCAAGATATTTGTTGGACAATATATTTGGAATGAATATTCGCAACGAATTGATGAAAATTTTTAATTTGTTAATTAGATGATGATCGATTTCATCGGCAATAAATTATTTTTACGAAGAAATTACATTCATCAATATCTAAACCAATATCAGATTGGTAGTCTGTGGAGAAAGCATATCAAATATAGAAAGTAAATGTCTTGTATTCCTTACAAATCAATTCCACGGATTGTCGGTCAAGTTTAAGATTTTCATCATATATTTTACCTCAACATTTTTCTGCATTTAATTTTAAAATTTCACTCTTAAGCTGAACATCTTAGGATTCTTTTCTACAATTCTGACTACACAGCTGCAGTGACATTGAAGAACAGATCATTCTTAACATCAAATTAGTCGTTATAATTATACTATATTTATACCCAGATTACATTTATCTCAATAAAAACTACGCTGCTACTGAAAAATGTATACGTTAAAGTGTAAAATCTATGCCATTGCCATCTAATTACATCTCAGGAATAATATTGCATCATAAATACACGAGTGACTTTAATTGTACATGGATATAACGAGTTAGTCGTTTACCTTTTGAAACTACACACTTCAGCGTAGGATTTATCTAAATGTAATTTCGAGACGGGATGAAAGAGGAAAAGTCCGCCATAGCCGAGATTCGAACCCGAATCTTCCAGTTGAGAGTCTGTTGCTCCAACCATTAAGCTACCACGGTATAGCAAACTCTTTCTCTATATCTGAGGCTATGATGGGACCCGTGGTGTTTTTTCATATAAATGCAAGCACATTCATTTAAAATCAAGCTCGTAAACCATGAGATGTTCATAGCTTATTTATGATTTCGAGTTAAAAAAGAGAAAATTGACCCAATGTTAGTTAGTAAACTTTTTCACATATGTATCTAAAACATACCTTTTGTGATCTGAATAAAAATCTTGAACAGAATTTGCGCTGTTATATATTGAGAATAGCTAGGTTACGTCTTGCTGTTATCTATTCCACGAAGCTCTATATTTCGAACGTTGTAACATCTAAGCTATATCATTCACATCATTCACAGCATTCATTCACATCATTTTTTAATGTGAAATATATATTGAGGCTCATTTTTAGAGAAAAATAAATACATAGAATTTTTTTTAAATATTACCTTGTCTTTAGAACAGCTCTTACACAAATGCTACATGCTGCAATGATCCCTTAAAATGCTTTCTTAAAGAAAAAGACTTATAGTACGTGCTATATTATCCGATTTAGTGTCCTTGTAACTATACAGCACTCCCGACCTTATTATCTTTTGGATAAATATTTTCTCCAAAATATTATCTTTGTTGAGCTATACTATGAGTGCAAAATTGACATGTGATAACGACCTTAGCAATACGCAATGATTGGGATGTCGAAAGGTTTTCCAGCGTCCTCCTTACATTTATGCAGTACATATTTTGTGACCAAATGATTCATAATTTAATTGCCTGCCTATGTTAATTAGTAATCTGGTTTATTCTACGGGTAAAAGTTAAGAAATTAATGGACGTACCGGAGATGGGGGTCAATTGCATTTGAGTCATTGATAAACTGCCAACTGGAAAATTTTCCTTGTTTCCAATTACTATTACAATTTAATGGCTTTATGTAATTTATGGTAGAAATGTATATCAAATTCAATGGAGGGAAGAGAAATACAGCACTCCCGACCAGTAAACTTGATTGCATTATTTGCACCGGTAACTTGATTTATTTAACCTCGGTTATTCAGGCAAGTGCATCTGATCCAATCAAAATTTAGTTTATAGCTTGGTCATGGATGACAAACCTTTCGACATCTGCGTAGCGAACTTGAAATAAGAACCGAACCGCGTGAAATAAATAGACTCTCGATTGACTCGTAACGGTACTTTTATCATTGTCTGCTTGGTACATTTATATCCAAAATACATAATTAACTTTGATTTTTGTATTCTGAATCTGTCTCCTGTCAATAGTATAATATTTCACGGGAGAAAGCGCAGCTGCGAGTAACGTAGCTCCGCCACGGTTCCGTAAAAGTTCTCTCGTTTGTCTCTCCAGGATTTTGTGCCATAGTTTCACCATCCCCAAACTTGGTGAACTGAAACAGTAAATAGCACGCTACGAAAAAAGTATTTGCTAAGAGTCCAATCTCAAAAATTGCTCAAGATAGAGAGGAATGAACCTTAAGTCTATCATAAAGGATTTTAAAAACATAAAATGCTCATTTAATAACATATTTTGATCATCATAGTACCAGATAAAGGTGGCAAACCTTCAGAGTACATGTTAATAATAATCTAATCTCACCTAGAACTTTAAAGCATGGTATTTACTCCACGTGATGTCGAACAATGAAGACGATACCTTATAAAAGGGGATAGGTTAATCAAATGTATTGGTAAATTTTTAGAATTTTCTTTATTTCTTTTAGATTTATTTCAAAACTGTATATTTAGACGGCCTTTACTTTACTTGCCGCGTACTGATCGGAGATGTAATTTTTCATACTTAGGTTTTAGATAATAATTACTCAAATTATTGTTTTTATCAAGAATGACGAACCATTTTTGAATGAGGCTGATCAGATGAGAATCTAGCAAGGATTCTATGAGACATTCGTTCTTTCTTATCAATCGATTCCTGTATATTTTACGAAGTCTACTTTCGTCAACACTGATATAAAAGTAAGCGGATATAAACGATTCTACGTAAATTATTACCCGTATATGAGTATATCATTAAAAATTAAAGTTTTGATAGCTGGTCGGTATCCAAGCAAAATAAAGATTTATCTGATATTACATTAATTTTAATTATCTATAGAATAAGGTGATAATTTACACCTTATCGAACACCTTACTTTGTACCCAGGGATACGTATTTATGAGACCGTAATGGATTCGCAAAACTTTGAAAAGATTGGCGAGCCTGTTTAAAACTTTCAGCTGTTCGCACTCTCACTCGTGAGCCGTTGGAAAACCATGATTCAGTTCTTATGTTTATCTATGGAAGAAGAGTTTCCCCACCCAGCGCAATGCCTCGATTTGACACGAAGAACTCTTGTAGTTTGAATGCTGAGCATCAGTTACCGCTTGCATGGATCCGTCTCTTTCCCTTTTAAACTCAAACACCATTGTTTTCCGGCAGCACCTCCTTCACCTTTCGCACCTTCTCCCCTCGCCACTGGATGGACACACGAGCGATGCGTGGAGTGTACAGAAGTAGGTCACGGGCCCACCGATTCACTTCAGGAAACCCAGCCGTACGTGCAATCTCGTGTTTATGCTCTCAGATTCTTTTGTATACTTCAGTGAAGAAAAGTAAGCAATCAATCTTCTTTCGACGTTCCTTGAATATGTCCGTCGCAGCATTCATGCATCTGTATTGCGAGCCATCGTTAAAAGTCTTATCTTTTCTTCAGTTACTGGACAGCGGCTTTTGGGAAACGCTCCCATAGGCGTTGCTCAAGATGACCTATGGAAACAATCAGCTCTTGATTCTTCAAAAGCGGAATTTCTCCCTTTCGTTGGTGTAATAGTGCTATAGGCTGACCTGAAACTCCGGACCATAACAAAAGATTTCGAAGGGAAGGTGGTAGCGATCGAGACGTCTTTTCCGCATACAATTCGTCCCGTTTTTCATTTCCAAACTGTGTCGAGCGTACGGAAATAAGCTTCCGAAGGCGGAAGAAAATTTTCCACCGGTCTATTGCGTCGGACACTGGCGTAGCTGTTGATTACAATTCGATCCGTTCACTCGCACGAGATGTTACATTTTACATGGTTTCCTTCCAGGCTAAGGAGTTAAAAATTCTGGGAAATCAAGTATTGTGAAATTTCCCTCTCAAGCATTACTTTCTTGAAGGAGTTTAAGAACCGCGAATAATATGTATGGCAGAAATTGAGAAGGATATAACAATAAATCGATAAAAATAGCAACAAAAATAACGAGAGAATTAAATTAATAAAATTAAAGAAAAAGAAGCTGTGAGGTTCGTAAAAACTGGAAATTTACAAAGTTGTAGTAGTAGTATTGATAAAAGTGCTTCGACATCTAAGGTCATTTCGCACGTGAGCCCCCACCGAAAATCGAAGTGGAACGCTTGCCCACTTGTCTATCCGGGAGCCCAATTTTACAGAGTTTAACACGATAAATTTATAAATGTGCTATTTACATATTGTAAGAATATTATTTAAAAGACGATAGCATTTAATTACGATGTAAAACATTATCACGAAATTCTTCTTGTTTTTGTTTTTTTTTAATTTTATTTATACTTTTTATACTTAACGCTTTATTTTTCTATGATAATGATTAATATTATTTTATTTTTACTTTGTATTTTTCTTCAAAAAATTCCTCTTAAAATCAAATACCAATATCTAAAGTGTATGACGAAAAGAATGATTTACAATGATAGTTGCAGGAGTTATAGAAATAAACAATGGGCATATATAGGTCCTTCGTTTTAGTGCGCCACCAGGGACATGAAACATGCCTGATGACTAGTAACATCAGCTGATGATGACGATTAATCGTTGGAACCTGGTCGGGTTTTTCATTACAGATATTGTTGCGGAAAAGGAAAAACACCTCTCTTTATTATAGATTATGGATTTCCACAAGGTCTTGTCATTTACTGTGAATTTTAGTAGGCAGGGCTCAGTATAATTTATCAAC
This sequence comes from Ladona fulva, assembly GCA_000376725.2. Lineage (NCBI taxonomy): Eukaryota > Metazoa > Arthropoda > Insecta > Odonata > Libellulidae > Ladona > Ladona fulva. Next base: position 185,271 of record KZ308762.1, on the reverse strand, counting down.
CATAATATATCATAATCGAATCGAATTAGGACCAAAACATTTGAGAAAGCAGATTACATTACACAAAAAGAGAATCTCTAAACTCGATAGAAGTGCTGTTCGACAAAAATTGTAAAGAAATTCAGCTGCTAACGTAACGGAGACATATGGGTGCATCTTTTGGAGGCATCATTCTAAAAATGGGATAAGGAAACAGGAAAAACAGCTTTAAAAGAAGCCGGAAAATTCTCTAAATCTGGTGATCATTGGAAGTTTCAATCGACTTTCAGTTTTCTAGGTGGAGGAGTGTAGCATAAAAAGGTGGCGATTTCTTTTTCTAAATCGATCTTCTCTTTTCAATCGAGAATATCGTAATCGTGATCGTAAAATAGCAATGGCAAAAAGCTGTGATTTTTGATAGATTTTTTACCTGTTGGAGGATCCAAGACGATTCAGACCTTGCCAACCCACAAAATATTCAAAGTTATTGGATGATCTAAGAGAGTAATTAGTATATTGATTCGATATCGGTGACTACAATTTCCAATATGCGTAAATTATATCTTGAAGCTTATTCTTACGTCCCTTGGTACGATACAGAGAAGATTCGCATGGCATGACCTCGTTAATTACAGTAACGTATCAAATAATTTTCTTAAACACTTTCAGACTGAAACATTAAGGTAAGCTTTAGGTAACCTTTGAAATTCCATTATACAATGGATGTTGTGAATATCTATTGACCTTTCACTTCAGTTTCTAATTAAATGTGTATACAATTTGGAGTTCAACCAAATAAGAGCGTCCAAATCACAATATCCATGAAAATGTATGGGTTAATTTTTGTTTACCTTGCCCTCCGCTAGCCAATTAGTTTCAATGGAAACTTTCCCGAAATTACGCTCCCTTTTCCACTCACACGGTTATTTCATTATTCTTTCGGAAAACTTAATGGACCCGTGTGAAGCCTTGCCTCAATAAACTGACGACATTGTAGCCGAAGAAGTGACGTAGACAAAATTGCGAGAATATCGCAATATACATAAATAGTCGTAAAAGGGAATGAAATCTTTATTATGATTTTCCATAATTTTACTTCTTAAAGGCCGATAAAATATGTCGAAAATACCATTTAAGTTTTATCGCGGATAATTCTCTCAGACCATAAAGATGGCGGAAGATAAGTGACTAAACAGGAAACATTCTAGAATTAGTCACGAAAAAATGATGAATTTTCAATATAATATCTTCCAAAACAAAGCCATTATCACTGAGCGTTACCTGTGAATGTTAAGTATCTCAATTTTAAGAGCTTTGAAATTAGGACAATGTTTGGATGTACAATTTATCAAGAGAAGGCCGAACGAATTTATTCGTAAGAATAAACCTCATTCCTTTTTTAAAAAAACAGTGTAAACATTCATTTTGTCGATTTAAAGTGACGATTATAAGAATAATGGTAGCAGAGCTATATTGCAAAGTACTACGTATTTTTTAAGAATGAATCGGAACAGAAGCTTATCATCATGAGTTACGATTTTAACTTTTTCTCAAAGAAAGGCGTTGAAGCATCTGTTCATCTTATAACAAAAGTAACAAAATCGAAAAACCACAAAAACGTTTTTGGTGGTTTTTGGATTTTGTGACTTTTGTTACATTTTGCCACCAGCGGCACTCCACTTGTTCATCTTATAAACGGTAGACTTGGGCATATACTCTGTATCTGTATCTCTGTCTCTATATAATCTGCAGTCAACATTTTTATGAATAACAATATTTAATGTCAATATTCATTAATCACTGACTAAGATAGTTTGATATCAAATATTTTATCATTCACTAGATTTTTTCATCATTTGTTGTATATAACCTCTTTTAAAGCATATTATCATAAATCGTTCTATTATAATGATGAAAATAAAGATGGAGAGGATACCATTAGAAATCTATTTCTAAATTAGAAATCTATTTCTTTCTAGTTATATGTTGAAACGAAACGACACCTCCCATCCGAAGACTCTATGCAGTTTGTTCAGTCAGTTGGCAGAAGGCACACTGCCCCATCAACTGAGAGGCAAGACTCATTGTATAATCTTCAATTTCTTAAGGGTGTTTACTCAGATGGACAAATTGCTGATAGCAAGATTTAAAAAAAAGACTCCAATAATTCAGGGTTCTCCAAATGTGTGTAGCAACATTGTTAAAAGTCATTTGACAGCTGAGTTAATTTCGCACGCAGGCCCCCGACGGTACTCGAACACGGGACCGCTTTCACTGAAGTCGAACGCGTCCCACTTGGCTGTCTGTGAGCCTGACCAAATATGCTTTTAGTCTTGAATTTGGAATAGCGCATCTCGTATTTAAAAAAAATTATTGATGATAAGATAATTATAATGCTATCATACTCAAACTCGATTCAACCTATTTAACCATCCATAAGATTGCCAGTGATTATGGAGAATATAACGATGGAAATCGAATAAAAATAAGAAAAAGTCGATAAACGAGGCGCAAAGTTATATCTAAGGATTTAGAGCCCTCTCGTTTTCGCGTACAGTGATAAACGAATTCAATACAAAAGAAAAACAATAAACAAATAAATTATAGAAAAATCTCCTATTAATGCGGAATCCTTTAGGTAAGTATTTTCTCCAAAATTTTATCATTGTTGAGCTATACTATGAATGCAAAATTGATAGGTGATAACGATCTTAGCAATACGCAATGATTGGGATGTCGAAAGGTTTTTCAGCATCCTCCTTACGTTTACGCGGCACATATTTTGTGATTCAAAACTTAATTGCCTGCCTATGTTAATTAGGTAGCAATCTGGTTTGTTCTATGGGTAAAAGTTAAGAAATGATTGGACTACCCGGATATTTACACACTTTTAACATGTGGTTCAATTTGAGTCCTTCATATATTTCAAACAAGAAAATTTTCCTTTTCTTTAATTTCTACCAAAATGTAATAGTTTTATACAATTTATGGTAGAAATTTAAATCAAATTCAAGAGAGAAAAGGGAAAGATTCGCATTTTAAGAAAGTTGCGTTTATACGTTAAAATGAACTTTATTACGATAATCGCATGCAAAGAGCATGGAAGGATACATAACGTGGCGAATAACGAAGGAGAAGTTTCGTAACCATCTCTCATAAAAAGGCTTTGCGGAAGATTTTAACGCACGGTTGAAGGTGAACCTGCAGAAATTTCGCAAATAGGAACGAAAGTTGAGGTATAAACCGGTGCAGCGTTACTGACTTTTCATTGCCAGGCTCCCCGGAATTCGGAAAGAGTCGCCAAGTAGGGCGGCTCAAACTGCCGAAAACAAGATTAGAAAGTGAAAAGAGGCGAGGAAGTATAGAAAGAAAGGAAAGAAGGGTAAACCCACGCAAGCATGATTCGGAGTTCTAAAGAAAGAAGTAATATCTTTCATTGGACAGATAAAGGTATATTACGCGGAATGGAAAGTTGATCTGTGATTGAGGAAAGTTTTGAGGTGGTGTGAAAATCAGGAGGAAAATCAAATGATTTCAAGTATCCTAAACTCTATCCTAAAGGAAACCTTTGGAGCCAACAACGGGAAATAAAAATTGAACTGTTATATATTTATTATATAATTCATTCATTGCGTTTGCATATACCTAGTAGTTAGTTGAAGATGGAAGGTTTTTTATCTTCCCCTTAAAGTGGATTTTTTTGCATTATTCCATATCATTTAATAAAATATCTGATCAAAAAGAATGCCTGGTTGATTATAATTATACATAGTTTTTCTCTTTTCTATTATATACCATTTCATATTTTAAGCAAATAGAATTACTCTAGTAGTCTTTCTAATGCTCTTTCACATCGAGTTGTACAATACTATGTATTTATAAATATGTACATTTATCATCATCTTCTTCCTTTCAAGGATTAGGCATTCTGCCTGTTCCGGCTTCAATGTAGTCTTGGTCGTCCTATGCTTCTTTTCCTTGATGGCTTATGTTCTAAAATCTTTCTAGGAATCCTTTCTAGAGGCATGCGATTTACATGCTCTCTCCATCTTTCTTTATAATTTGTTGCTACCTCTGTCACTGGCTGTACTCTTAATTCTACCCTAAATTCATCGTTTTTTATGTGGTCCAGACGTGTACAGCCTTTTACAGATCTAAGAAATTTCATTTCTGATGTTTCTATCTGTCTACATTTATGTAAACTAATATTTAAGCCGGTCTATGCTCATAAGTTCTTTAAATCGATGTTAAAATTGATACTTAAATACATCCTTTACAATTTATAAATCCTAACATTTTCATCATGTGTCCAACCTCAACTGACGTATCACAACTAACACAGATCGATTTGCCTTTTTTGAACCTATATACCAGTTAACTAACCGTTTAAGTCTAACTCCAGTATCATAGGTTATATCTTCGTGTGTCTCAATTGCTTCTCATCATAATATTTTTTAATTGAAAAACAACGTCGTCCTTCAAAAGGTTTTGAATAAATCCATCAGAGACTACTAATACTTAGTCGTGCCTTATCTTTAGAATTACTCGTAGAAATTAAAATATTTTTGTTCGTGAGAAGGCGCAGAGAGAAATTATAGAATGCAGAGGTTGGAGAATGAAGTAAATTAAAACATCAATAAATTGACATTACCCACTTCTGAGCTACAAAAGTCTCAACAAGGAAAAATATTTGTTATTAAGTCGATTATCTTGGAATCATAAGGTTGTTTGAGGTAAATGTTGATATGATATTAAAATTCATTTAGGCAAAAACATAATTATAGTATCGGTCACCAATTTCATTTTCTTACCGTTAGTTTTACAGAAAACATGAATTCCTACATAATATTTTAATTTTTTTGTCTTAAAATTTTACATTAATAAACTGTGAATCCAAATGAATAGTAATAATAATTAGCAATAATAATTAGTAATAAGGTAATGTCACTCTCCGAACTGCATTTTCCTTAAACTGAAAATGTGATATTCAGCAACTTTGAAACTATTAATCATTTTTATGAAGCCATAGTTTTTCCTACCGCTAGATTGATAAAAATATTTTCCTTATTTTCCCTTAGCAGAATTCGTGGAGTATATTAAACAATCAACGAAAACTGAGATTGCGTATACTAAATCTAAACGCAGATTATGAACTTGAATAGGTTTTCGTGTCATTTCATTTAAAAAATAAAATTGGCCTGAAATATTTTTATGTGAAATTCAAATAAAACGAGATTACGATTTTACCTTCATAAATATTACATTTCATAACATTTACAAATCCCAGAGAAGAATACCTAGAACTAGCTGTTGCTTCAAGAGGAAAGACCGTTCTTTTTATCGCGGGAGCTCGTAATACAGGATAGAGATAAATTATTACATAAGTAGATTAAACTCAGCTGTGCACAAGATAAGCAATGGTAAGTAATGTATGAATGTATCATGCATATGCATGAAAGTTTCTCTACGTTAATTTCTTCCCAAAGCAGCTCGGAGTGATGTGGAAACCCTACTTGCATTTGGAATTGCCTTTCATCCTGTTTTATGGTTTTAACAAAAAATGTTCACAAGATTATCTCCATGTTTATTTCTGGGTGAAATCCGACTGATATAACGCGAGAAGTATACGTGTTTGTGATAATTTAAGTGCCCATAATTGAAAATGCATAAGTGTCTCCTACTCAATCCCTACTTGTGTATGTACCTCTCTCCGAATTCCAATAGATAATATCGGTTCCATTTGAAATTCTATTTCAAGGATAATCAGAGATTCGCAGATTATAGATTCGATTTAAATTGTCTTCTTCCAATTAGGATACCAATGAATATATTTGTCTGATAAACAGTGAGGCTTTAATGAATAACATTCCTCATTCTTTGTGTTACAGAATATCAAATTAATTTAACTTAATATTCTGCTCTTAATTTCTAATTGTGTCCTGTAATTCCAAGCTAGATGAATAACATGGCTGAGGTACGTGTCAGATAACGAAAATTACCTATGAAATTGCGACCAAAATTGCCTATGAATTATAGTGCTGCAATCAATTTATCAATAAATCCCTTAAACATCCAAACACCATTGATTATTTATATTCAATAAGGAATAGTCATATCTCTCTATAAACATATCTCTCTCATGCTAACATCCATTCATTTCTTCATGCACTATTATAACTTTCTTCAAACTGCTTCAACAACCTTTTCATACGGGCTACAGACAATTTATTCCAAGCCTATCACTCCTGATTTTGCTACACTTGTTTAGAGTGTAATCTATTCCAAACGCTCTCGATTTATACGCTTTTTTTCTCCAAAATAAACCTGTTTTTATCTTAAAAACTTTAAAGCCTAGGCCAGGGGTGGGAAACCTTTCTGAAAGTTCGAGTCAAAATCGTCTACATCTCTTACACAAAATTTTTCCACGTGTCAACCAATTTTTTTTTTAGTACATACTATTTTACATCTTGATATTTGATTTAATGAAGTAAATTATGACAGGTTTGACGAGAAAGTGAATTATTCCCCTAAAAATGGAAATACATTGCAAGAACTTGTTTCGCCTGTCAGAAACAAGTCATCGACGTGCTACGTTTGACTCACCTCTACTGTTGCCAACCCNTTCAAGGATCACGAAATTTTACTGGAAATATCATTTTCCACAATTGCAGATATTTTGCTTTAACAAAGATCAACTGGCAGAAATTGCAGTATAAAACTCAGATCTGTATCAAAGGAAAGAAAGTACAGTAGAAAATCTTATTCCAGTCACAGAATTCCTAAGTCGTACAACTTATTTCATAGAATGGAGCCTCCACTCTCAGCAATTACTTTAAGAGGGGCACAACGGTATAATCTAATACAGGTATGAATAATCTGTTCTTCCTATTATATATTTTCATTAAGTATATATTTTACTTTGTCGATTGAGAATACTCTTCTTTCATTGCATCTTGATGAATTAATCAAACAAATAATACACTCATGAGTACAAAATCGTCAAATATCTCTCATTTCCTTTCTCTTACTACATATTCACCTCTTTTTACTTAGTTGCATCGCACAGTGGGGTGTACTTGAATAACGCTGGTCGGACGACTAAAAATGCTTTCTTTTATTACTGGTCTTTGCATCAGTTTATATGGTATCTAATATGTTTTATGGAAATTATATTGCATTGAAAATGTCATAATCTTTCGATATATTTAGCTAATGAAATACTCTATTTATTCAAAAATTAGGTTTATTTGCAATCATTGTCAAGTTTCAGCCATATTTTAGTTCATCCTGATACATGGTCTCATTAATAGTGTTGATGTAAATTTGATTTTCTCCAAAACCATGTGATAATTTTCAACACTTCTTAAGGGAAGTAATTAAAATCTATAATATTTTAGTAAGCTCGTAATTAATGCTAGTATTGGAAGAGTGCCGTAGTGAACGAGTGTTCGTTGTGAAGAAAGTGAAAGACGAATTATGTGGGAAATTGAAATTTCCCCACTGCCCTTTCCCTGCCTTGCCTTAATACTTTGTAAGTTCTGAGAAAACCTGAAGAAATTTTTACTCATATACCTTTAATTAACCCAACTTCTTCATTCGCAATCATTACTATACTTAAACTATTCTACTTACTAATCAGTGATTCTAAACATACTCGATTCAAAGTAAAATTTAGCTTCAGCTTTCTCATTGAAGAAGCTCGTATTTCGAATTATGAGGAACTTTTTATGTTACAGTAATAATGTAGTAAGAGAATTGATTTTCAATTTTCTCTTCGTCTCTCGTCGACAGTATTATTTTTAGGGTTAAATTTTTACGTTACAGGGTGTTGAAAATTGAATGTTGATATTATCTTTGGAGATTTTTCCATGTTATAATAACTGCTAAACAAATGAAATCCTCCTTTCACCCTATTTCATGTGTTCCGCTAGTACTACATCTATGCCCGCCACTTTTCGATTATTCCTGTGCTTGACCCCCATTATTTTTCTTCAGGGAGAATAGAAGGCGGGTCTGATGAGTTTTGCTTTCCTCTATGCTTTCCCCTTTAACATTTTCAGTCTATTTTGCTCAATAACGTCCTCTAGTAAAGCCTTCAATATCGCACGTTATTTGCGCGCTGTAATACCGTATTCTTTCCGTGTAATTGAAGTTTGCCTCTTTCCAATGGGCAGGTTTTGGCTGGTCTTCCTCGCTTCCTATGGTCTATCGCGCAACTCTTTCGCTGAAATTTCCAATGTCTTCCTTAATACTCTGTTAGATATGCAAAGCTCAATGTATTTTATCTCATCTCTTGGCGTGTCTGAATCTTTCCATTACTTTTGGCATTTTATCATTTGAATGGTTTTTTCACTTGGCTTAATGCCGTAGTATTGTTGCCACTTCTTCCGCGTGACTATGACAATACTTTAACTTTACTTTCCCTAACCATAAGCTTTCTTATTAGATACATACTGTTTGATCTTCTTCTATTCGATGGCTGCACAATTCATGGAGGCAGTAGGATAAGAAGAATCTAAAGAGCAATTTCAGTAGCTCTAATATGAAGATACAGAAATAAATTTCAAAATTACCTCTCCCGTTTTCTAATACCGAAGTGTTTCAGCATTTTGCCGCTTGTTGCCCCAATGTCTGCCTGCATTTTTCTGCCACCTTATGGACAAAATATGAACTCTGAAAGCAATACAAATTTCTCTACCACCGCTCATCAGACTGGCATTGCTCTTATGCATCTCTGGGTGAAATTGCGTTGCCGTAAGTTGTGCCGTTTCCTTGCAATTGATTTTTATATATCACGAAAAAACCGAGATTCGCAAAAAATATCGTTTTTTGGGTACCTCGGTTTAAATATTTCTTCACAATAAATTATTATGTTCTTCGTTGCCATCAACAAAAAATTCCAGGAATAGAGTATAGAATTACCTTTAATTTGGTGTAAAAGTTGTTCATATACGTTGAGCACTAAGCTCTTAATAAATTAACAAAGTCCAGGGGCTCATAATCAAAAATCCGATTGTAGTATCCCAGTGGCCGGTCCCACAGCCTCGGTACTCCGGGTCCACGGTGTGAAATCACATGAATGCATCCCTTTCCTATTTTTCCATACCAATAGTTAAACAAAACATAACAAGGGTGGTCACGTGTTAGGACGCTTTGCTAACCACGATTCCGCCTTGAGCCGAACCTTCCCACCAGAGGCGGCTCTAGGTATTTAGGCAAAGTCCTTCGTAGGCGCACCCTAACCCATCTTTCTGTACGTATAGCAAAGGAAAGGCACCCCTAATTCAAGGGCGCCCTGATAATTTGCTTACTTCGCTTACCGCGTACAGCAGACTTTCACTTTGAGGCCTTTGTTCCGAGAAATGAATCCTTCCTAATAAGTTATGCGTGTTATTTTCAATAGCATTATAGAGTTAAAACATGGGAGCATTATAATTTGTATTCACTCTTCTTCTTTTTCAGAAAAAATTATTATATTGAGTAAATTGTGCAACTGAGGAGAATGTGATTTTTTTCTGATCTACTTCATAAAGTGGATATAGAGCATCACTGATGAGCTCATCTTTGCCAGAATTTCCTCATCCCTAAGATTATGGATTAAATCAGAGGGATTCTTACTCATCAAGCACTAAACGATACTAGAATCAGCATGAAATTAGAATAAGGCCTTGGAGATATTATGCGTTCGTCTGGCCACGTAGACCGATCAAATACAGCGAAAGAATTGCTGGAGAGAATGAGATGCTGAAGAAAGTATGAGATGCTAGAACTGACCGTATCAAAAATTAAAATAAACAGCAAACAATACGCAAATGTAATCGACTTGAAAGCAAAGACTTAGTACTTTTCCACACTAAAATTTATTCTGCAGCGACCGGTTTCGTAAGATTACTTACATCTTCTGGTGATGATGGTGGCCAGAAGATGTAAGTAATCTTACGAAACCGGTCGCAGCAGAATAAATTTTAGTGTGGAAAAGTACTAAGTCTTTGCTTTCATTGCATTATGGCTTTCCACGAAGTCACGCCTAACAATATCGATTTTATTGTAATCGACTTGAGACAGAAATCATCCAGTGCTGGCATTTCTTACCATATGCTTAAAGGCTACTAGTGAAACATATTTTTAGATGTACGTGTAATCATCTTTTATCCTCCTAAGTCGTACAACTTATTTCATAGAATGGAGCCTCCACTCTCAGCAATTACTTTAAGAGGGGCACAAGGGAATTAATCTAAGGGAATCGCCCTTTCGAATTTTCCAAACTTAATTTAATTATGCCCTTTGTCGAAAAATTCCTGTAAGGGCACTTAATTTGTTTCAAAGAAACACATAAGAATAACTCACATGCCCCAGACAAAACAGAGATCAAATCTCATCCATGCCTTTAATTGAAGGGAACATTTATTATCAATCCTCATTGCTGATAACAATTTTTAATCACTTCCAACTAAAAATTCTCAAATCTACGCATTTATGTCTAAGTAATAGCACGTTTATGGATATCGAGCATAAGTACAATTGTTACATTCAAGATTTATTTATTTTTACGCGAATGTATGTACTTTCAATATTTGTGTGAGTGATTTTTCCTTTTACTTATTTTTGTATAAAATATATAGTTATCAACATGTAAATATTCACATTAATACGTTTTAGAATTGTGTGATGTGTGTTTGAGGGATGTGCGAGTGTTACCTTCATTTTCTTTACCCATTTTCCTATATATGTATGTACCAATCAATGTATATTTCTCCCATTGTATATGTCTTTACTTGTAATTATCTAAACTTATGTACAACTTGTATATATGTACTTGACCATTAGAGAGAGTGCTTGGCCAGGGGAAGAGGTGGCCACTCGGCTTCATCTGGCCCAGCATAACTAAACACCAAGTTAAGTCAATATAATCGCATGCCATCCGCGACTTTTAAAATTGCCGCTTATAAAACGGAGATTTCTTAGTTGGCAGTTGCTTTGGAAGTAGTTCATCCAAGTTTCTATAGGTCGCAGGTTGTGCGCTCTCTCTTAAGTTAGCTCCCACAATCAGCTCCCCTCTGGAATTTCTTACATCTGCCACAACTTTTACGAAGGAGGAACTTCATGGAAATTGTCTCCTTTGGCGGGATTTTTAAAATTGAGCAAGATATCAACCATAATCTTCCTAGTCGGTTTTACTATAATGATTACAAATTTACGCATCGCAGACGTGATATGTTTATGCCTTTCAGCTGAAAGGCGATTAGAATTCTATAATATACGTAGTATATAAACACCGAATTAATATTTTTTGAATGAATATTAATCCTGCAGCTTAATTTTGCTTAAGATATTTCCAAAGTGCTGCTATCTCTTCCCAGTAAATATGTTTTTGAATAAGTAAAGTAAGATAAAATTCCAATGGTTGAAAAAGACACTCCAAAGAAAAAGTGAACATAAATATTACGGTTGACTTCAAAATTTTTAAGTTTCAAATCAATGAATAAGCAAAAGAAAGAAATCTTACCTTTAAAATGAAACGAAATGATAATTTAAGGTCGAATTAAGAGCTAATTTCCATCTTATAACAATAAATGTCTTTATTTGGGTGAGAATGTGAATATATGTCACCCCTTCCATCTAATCCATAGTCATATTTTCTTCAGTTCTTGTTTTGGAAGTGATAGAGAAGATATGAGAAGAAAATTGGATATAAAAATATTTAGGACAGTAGTGAAACTCTCTAAAGCTATATTTGACCATATTGAAAATACAGAGAATATTGACGGTAGACATTTGATATTTATAATATCTGGCATAATGCATATGGATAATTATAAAGTACACGAGCAAAGTGGACGAACGTGATTGCAAATAAAAAAGTGTATAGCGCTCAGAGTTCAGAATTCTACATAAAAATCATGAAGCAAGTACTATGAAAATTGTATTAATTCAAATATTTTGCCATTATTTGGGATGAAATCTTGTTTTCCTGTTCGATTTTATGAGAGGATAGTTTTGAATTTACTTTTCTTTCTCAGGTCTGTAACGGTAATGAAACAGGCAAAATCTTACATTCTTCTTGCAATTCCTTTTTTCTCTTTAATTCTCTCCTCAGGAAATTAGAATTACTCTGCATTTACATTCATGAAATAAAATGGCGAATGGGAAGTACTTAATGGTCAAAGTTTTTTTCAATTATCCTCCATTCCTAGTTTCTGTAGCAGTGTACAACTTTTCTGTAGCAACATTCTTCAAGAAGAAAATCTCAACTTATACAACAATAACTACCTCAAGTATTTTAAAATACTCGTAAACCAAAGTTAGTATTTAATAAATAGCTTCATTCATAGGGTAAATACTAGCATACAGTTTTATTTCTTGTGCACACTCTTCCTTATTACTCAGATAGAATGGTAAAATATAGACCACTAATGGGTATTTTATAGATTTAAGGAGACGGAAGATTAATTCATTGCTGAAAGTTGTGATCCAGAGCAATTATGCTAATTTTCTGTTTTTTCCTGAACTGAATTTCTAAAATGTCCCCTGGTGATACAAGAGTGCTATCTTTTGAAAAAGCAATTAAAAAAAGCGATATTGGAAAATGACCAAAGGCTGTTTGTGATAAATTATTTCTATTTCTGGTGAAATTTCGCATTTTTAGCGTCCCCATGGTATAACCATAACTTTAATGCTATAACCATAACCATTAAAGAGAACGAGCCTAGAGAAAAAACCTAACCGATAAACCAAAAATAACTCCTGTCCAGTTCCATGGGTTCAGGACCAGAAAGCCCAAGATCCCATTAATTTGTTTTTGAGAATGTGGCACCACGCCAGAATTTCTGCAGAACTTTCCAGAAATATCCAGCCCTAGATGTCGTTAGATGATATAATGTAACCTTTCGTGACTGCACTTATTTTTCCTAATTTAAGTTCCATTTGATAAAATTCAAGGATCACGAAATTTTACTGGAAATATCATTTTCCACAATTGCAGATATTTTGCTTTAACAAAGATCAACTGGCAGAAATTGCAGTATAAAACTCAGATCTGTATCAAAGGAAAGAAAGTACAGTAGAAAATCTTATTCCAGTCACAGAATTTCATTTTTTTGTTCAGATCACTATAAAATATTTAAATATTTTGGCAAAATGTTTCCCCTTTTATTGGCGTCTTCATTACAACTAAAAGTTTTGTCCAGGTTGAGTGAATGTTAATGTTCCTCACTCTTGTCAAAAACGTAGGAAAATGGACCAGTAAGCAATCTGAAATGATAATTTTTCCGTCAGAACTTGATTTGAGGCTACATTACAATAAATTTCCCCTATCGCAAAGAAAAAATATTAAAAATTTGCATATTTCCTCACATTAGTAGAGGCATGATTTGTATAAATATCGAGGACAATTTAAAAAAAAAAGTCAATATTGAAACATAATGAATACAAAGTGAATTTTTATCATAAGCAATTTTATGTTTGCTGGGCAAGTTGAACAGATCGACAGGATTAATTGATCTTTTTCGATTATATTGCAACGAAAGTAATATTGGGGATTTATGAATTTGGAAAACATTATGCGCTTAAGTAGAGACTATTGTCTATGTCTATGGCCCTATCTGCCACTCTTTCGTTTCCCGTTTCTCTAGCCGAGCCTATTTTTACCTTTTGATTTGAAATGCTATTCACATGCTTCAGCAAAGAACACAGCTTTCACGACCTTATCGTTCAAGTGGATCTTTCCAGACGAAACTATCTAGTGTAATTGGCTTTCCTTAGATGATTGAAAATGTGTTTCAACTATGGTTACAAACACTACATATGAATTTTTGGAATGTACAGGTTTTGGTTTGAATGAAGGAATAAACAAATGGACCCAAGAAAGTGATAGTTTTAGATCACAACACACAAAATAATTCGTAATAACTGCTTGAACAGCTTTCTATTGTATCCATATCTTTTATTTCTCTTTAATCTAATAAATAACTTTCAACGGTCAATTACTGAAAGCTATAACTGCAGTATATGTGAAGTAGAAGGATATGATGAATAAGGTAATGCACTGCTAATGATGGAAAATTTTGGAAACAGAAAAAAATACTCAGGTGAAATGATATAACTGAAAAAAATCATGGAATACTTTTTAAATTCTAAGAAGAGGTAGAGACAGGAAATGATAGAATGGAAGGATAATAGAAGAGGTATTAAATCATAGAATCGATTTTCTTCCTTGTCGTGTTATAAGAAGCTATAATGTATTGCAAATTTCTATGCTTTTGTAAGATAGTTTTGCTTAATTTACAGATCTAAGTAAATGCACAAAAGTTTTAAACCAATTTCACTATAATTGGTTCAACCAACTACACGGAAGTTGTTCCTGCTATGAAAAAGTTTCCGATCAGGAAAAAATATCTATATAATAGTCTAAATTTATATTCTACTGTAGCAGTGAGGGAGGCACTCCTATTAAATCCGGTCACCTGCAGGGAGAATTTAGCAAATAATCTCCCACGTATTTACGATCGCCTATGATGATGGTCGAGCACTATCTAACAGTCTCTTTGTAATACTTTAGTTGAACTTTATGTTGTTTTTCTCAATGCTGTTTTCGGCTACGCCAAATTGATAGGTTACCATTGTATGGAATTTCCATCATAAACAGTTGAATTCTTCTCGATTTTTATATCAATTATTGCATTATTGAGAATTTTTATCAATTTTCTTTCCTACTAACGAAAGAGATCATCAATCTTGAAGTTCTCTACTATAACCGCCAAATGTGTTGCATCACAAACAAATTTATAACATGGTACAAATCTCAATTCATACTTATTTCTTTTATTTTGATTACATCCTCTGGTGAAAGTAATTCCAAATATTGCTTTATCCTACACGTTACTTCTAATATCTATGTAAACAGACTTTAAATCTGCATTAAATGCATTCTGATCTATTAATTTTTAGCAGGTTTACGTTGAGACTAAATTTTTCAAAGCAACACTGATTTAATTTAGAAAATCTCTACTTTTACGAGTATATGTTTTTCTCTTTTCTTTCCCGGCGAGAAAGTTCGGAAGGAAAACTCAAAAAACAACTTGGACGTGACATTCTATCAGTAGGATAGCTCGAGATGTATTTCACGCCCTAGCGTGATAAAAATGGACACGCAAACTTTCAAGAGAGCTGAAAGCTTACGGAATGAGTCAGTTGAATTGGCAAGAGTCTGGGTAATTGAACGATTTTAAAATTAAGTGCATGATCGGAAAAAATTTACAGTGTGAGTTTTAATATTATGTTAAAACCAAAGGGGGTTTCACTCAGTGATAGAACGTACAAATTACATGACAGTTTGAAACATGAGTTCCGCATTTCTACTATCTCCAGTTTGCAGGTGGGATTCTTAGAATTTGTTTTCGTGTTTTATTTTTAGGACATCCACTCACTGATTTTTGTTTCAGAAACCTTCCCTATAAGCCTTTATAAGTTAGTGAAGTGTCCTCAGGTCTTACATTGAGTTGGGACACGGTGTGGTTTGCAGCGGCCTTACTTAAAATAATGTTTAATCAGCACACCGTGTGCTTGTTCCATTAAGTTTACCTTTTGTACTTTTTTTACCTAAAGAGACCTTTTCCACCGTATAAAGGTAAAGCATGCCTCATGAAAGACAAACAACCTCGTAACAGATGAATCACCTCATCAGCTATGTAAAATCTTGTGAGATGTAGCTGAACGTCGAACTTGAACAAAGCGTTGTAGCCTTGTTACGAATGTATTTATACTTCAGCCCTCCAAATACTAAAGAATTGTAACAAGCATTAATGATAGATGGTACACAGGAAAATTTCGTAAAAAAGGTATCTCTGATAGAAAAGCGTATTTATCTTTATAAATTTATTTCTTATTGTCTCATATTCTTCCTTTTCTAATGAGGTCTGGAATATTTTCAACATGGAGAATATTTCATTAATAATTTTGCTATATATATTCCTTAAGTTTACCTTTTTTCTTGTTTGCCCCTTTATCAATATATTAGATCACATATTGCAAAAGTTATTCAGTACGCATCTAGATGAACTTCCGAGATTCCGATCACAGTTCCTTTTCTGTTCGCCAACCAGAGCTTAAGATTAAGCTCCGGAAAATGATGGGCTTTCAGAAAGTGATCTACTTTCCTAGATCATAGCATTAAAAATATGATGGCACATGGAAGTCGATGCACCGATCACGTCACCAGCTACTTACAGGAATGTATCATTTTTCGATCACATTACTTATCTATTTTTGGTAGAACTGTTTAGAAGAATGAACCTAAGAGCAAATTATCTCAATATCAGAAACGACTTGATGTAATCAATTTGGAATGCCAATGTGAAAAGTTCTACTAATGATGTTCAATTTATTCTCTGGTTTGCATTAGACTGTCGTGAGGCTCATTTTGCAAAAAAACAAATTCCCTAACTTTTATTGGCAAACGTTTTATCACGATTATTCGAATACTTTGAATACGTTGAATTCAATGAATGCAAAGAAACGTAACCCAATACACCCACTGGAATGAATAAGCAGCAGTCACTTTCTCTTATTAAGGGACAGCCAATGAGCTATACTCAAATGATCACATGTAAAGTCCAGAGTAATCCTTTACCTTTGAGATTAAGGAGTTACTTCTCTCCAGTTATTTATCTAGCAGAAGCTACAGAAAGTATTTCTATCATATTACTTCATGTGTTTTGAGTCCTCTAATTTCAGTTTCTACTGTGTCTTTTATGAATTCTTGATAGAGAAATAATTTAGGGTAAAGCATGCTCCTTTTTTAACTGCAACCGGAATTTCATATCTGTATTATTTCAAATTTTGACAATTGAATAGAACAGAATTAGAGGATTATTAATGCTAATTAACACTGATTTCACTAAATCAGGAGCTGATGAATTTTATCTTTCAAATTTGTTGATGATTTATACTTTCCTTCCATTAATATTTATATTCAAACTAATAATATAACAAGGAAAATGGTGTTAGTTGACGTACAGTCGAGCATCTAGGAACGTTTCCAAGGGAAAACAGTCATGAGAAGAAGTCTGAGCCTTCCCTCTGAATCTTTTCTGCAAAATCTCTCAAAGCAGCACGTCTGAATGTTCTGGCAAGATAGCTCAATTGGATAGAGCGGGCTCCTGGCAAGTGAAAGACTTTTTCCTGATAATGAAGGCTGAGCATCCTCAGTTACCCAATTTTAAAATAAGTTAGTAACGGAATGGAAATGCTCAACTTAGTTAATTGTGAATAAAAAATTGATGCCTTATTTTTGCAGCAGTAGAAAGATATTGACCCTACGTTTTTCATCGCCCATATAAATATTTTATTAATACGTGATTTAAATTAAGATTTTGTGATGCAATTTTGTAATGGTGGGCTATTGATGATAAGCAAAGTTTAGAGTGCAGATATTTCCTGATTTGCAAAATTGGAACATAATCGAAAACTTATCCAATCAATTCTATACAAAAGATAACATCGGTCGTCAAATCGGCAGCGAATGAAAGTGATAAATAAGGATGAAAGTTTAGCATATTTTATCAATTTCTCTAGCGTAAGCTGACGAAATTTTAACGTGACATAAAAATCTTTCACGATTAACTTCACAGAGATACTTACATCCAATTGTATGATACATTTTTGAAAAGGAAATAAACTCTAGTAAGTCTCATAGTAAACCATGTAAGTGACCTAGCATCATACTGAGGACGATTTAGGAAATGAATAACAGTCAATGATGAGCACCTAAGTCAGGAGTCGCTGAACGCAGCGATATTTCTTAGCATCGAGTTTTAGGCAAACATTCATACCAATATACAGTAATAAACGATTAAAGTATACATTAAGATGCCATTCCATATTTGATGAGTTCTTATTTTTTAAATTGACTTAACAAACGTTTGGCTTATTTCGCTGCGAAACTTGGGTTATTTCATATCTTACGGAGAAACAAAAGTTTGGAAAGCATCAGGTCAACTAATACCTACGCATCGTCATTGTTTTTACCAATCCCTTAATGGCAGACTTCATTCGTTGTACTATTAAGCAATGTTACGAATGCCAATTTAAAGCTGTCATTCTCCTAAGGATAAAGGTCTTCGAAATTAATTTTGAATGGTGGACGAGTAGAATCCCAGGGGCAAACACCGTTCACCATACCTCAAAGATGGAACAGAGATTCCTTTATGATTGAAAGACCGAGCTGCTGCATTATATGACAGAAATTTGATGATTTTCCTTTTCTTTATATTCATTAAGTATTCAGATAATGGGCTAAGGCCTTGCTCGTGACTCGAGTTTGACAATAGAGAAAAAAATACTTCAGGCATAATTAGCTGGAGGCCATACTTGGCATAGTCACAGCTGATGGTCAAAGGTCAATGATTTTCATCATATAGATGATACTTCCATAGACGGTCAAGAAAATTCGGTAACTTCTAAACCTTTATTGTTCTACAGCACAATAATTTGTTTAAAACTTGCAGCACACTAAACCGTTGATACTTCAGGTAACATCGGTTTTACCACAAGTCATCTAAATCAAAACAAATAGATACCTTCTGCTGTGGTATCCGAGTGGTTAAATAGTTGGACTTGAAATCCAATGGACATTACCCGCGCAGGTTTGCAGCGAATTTTCGGCACATGCATCCCCTGCCAAATGCCAAAAGGTAGCTTGCAGGGTACATATTTAAACGTAGAACAAATCATCTTGTGGAATGTGAAATATTTTAGCATAAATAGCATATTTTAATATTTGATTTACTTTCAAATATCTCATAAAATAGACCAAATACAAAAATGTTGCGAAATTTGAGCAATATGGTGCTCTAGGAGTGGTAAACATTATTCAGCAGACAAAGAGATAAATCGCGGAGTGCAAATTTGGAAGCTTTTATAAATATTGGTTTGATATTGATAGCATTGAAATCTAAGAATGGAATTAGAATTTTTGGAATATATATTTAAGAACAAGAGCTGGTGACAAGATACGAATGTGATAACTGGCATGGAATATAAGACTGCGTGGAATTTTGGAAGTAATTAAGAAGGAAAATTATTGTTTGAGAATCGAATATAAGATCAAATCATTGGATGCCTTAAGTAAGAGAGATTGAAAAGAGAGTAGGATATTTTTTGCTCCAAATGTTACTAACTAAGCATTACTGTAATGAGAAATGCTGAAAATTGTATTTTACGGTTGAAACAAAGGATTAATGTATCCTTAGATGCTTACGTATATATTATTAGGGTAAATAAGTAATAAATTCCTTGAACAAACGTAAAATAATCACAGTTACTAAAATATTACACATTGCATGAGGAAATGTAAAAAAAAAACTTTATTTGATAGGAATTCTGTACCTGAAGAGGTGTTCATTCACCCTCAATGGAAAAAAGTTCGATTGAAAAGTTAAAATTTTAATCTATAGATTATGTATCAGCTAATATTTTTATTGCACGTATACTGTAGAAATGCTGTGGTTTTAGGGATTAAGAGGTACTTTGTAGGTCATCAATGTGTTATTACAATAGAACTGACTACTTGCGAAGGGAGGTCTTCCAAGGGGTTTCCCTTCATTCTTGGGTAAGTGCCAGGTAGACGAAGCACTTCCCTCCCATTCTATACTTTACAACGCTTCTGCATTCATCAGGGACTGTGTATTGACTAAAATATTCTCATTCTTACTCCTTTAGCATTTACAGCGATTTTGTTATAATAATATCAATATAATGCATATCGAAACATGCTTATAAACTCTTTAACGGTTTTTATAGCAATTAATTGCAAATAGAACATAGTGTAACAGATATTTAAAATATTGCTATGGCTAGTTACACATTTACAAAATGCGTAGATAATTATATTTCCATACAAGTCTAGATAGTGTTCAATGTTAGAAATTAAAAGTGCTTCTTAATGATAATTTGTCATTATCATAGACATTGACAAATTTTTCGTTTTGTTTAGACATTTGCTTGTGACTTCTATAAATTCAGCTAAAACTTTCATTTCGTATTTTTATGGACATTTATTGACGAGTTTTCCACACTGAGTGAGAGACCATAAACACTTGAATAACTTTCTCATCTTTCGTCCCTAGTTCCTTCACGATTACCCGAGCCTTTACATCCGCAAGGTAACTATAAACAATGTGTTCCCTTGAGTCACGAGATACAGGTCTCGAAAACGAATTAAATAAAGCCGTATCATTACATTCCTGAGGGTGAATAATGCGGCTTAAAGTAAACGACTTGAAATTATCTATTTTAAACACTTTTAAATAAATTATTTCTCATTCATAGGCCCGGAAGCAGATTATGTATGGATAATATTACGACAAGGTTTTATTCATTCGATGATTTCTATATTTCACGATGAATAATTTACACTCGAATCTAGGGGTTGATGTCCTTCTTTGAATTCATAATTATTTCGTTTCAATCAAATTATGAATAGTAGTTTTCCTCGATTAGGAATAAAATAAAAAGAAAAAGTTGTAAATAAAGTATTTAAATTTAAGTGGATATAAACAATGAGCCATTTAGGATAAATTCATTACTCATTGCCTGCATAAGAGAGAGAGTAACGAAATTTCGTTGATATGGAAGGGAGTAATAGGTGAAAGAAAAATATTGGATTGGGAGAGCATTTATGCATCACGGCGTGGAGAGAAGGACTGAATATTAAAGAAGGTGAGAAAAAAAGAATGTCATCGAGAGTTTTGGAATCGAGCCCAATACTCCGATTCGTATTCAGTTTTATTCTGGCTCACCTTGTTGATGATTCAATATTTACTTATCCTCTGGCTCCATGAAATTTATAACCATCGTGTAACCATCAAGAAAATATGAGATAAAATTATACTCTTAGAGTAATGGAAATTAATGTTACATACTAATACAGCGTTGATTTGATATTTGATATTCAATTCATTAAGTCTCCAGTAGCTTTTTTTGAATTCCATATAAACATGCAAAGTATATTTGTCCTTAGGACAAATGTAAAAACAATTTAATAGAAACATTTCATTTGCTATACGGATAAAACGAGTCTATTCGTAGTTTGGTGAATGTTTATTTTGGCTTCTATCTTTCATTTTGACTCCTCATTAACTCTCAGAAGATTACTCGTATTATGTTGTATAACATGTAACGATTTCGTGGCATCAACTCCCTTTCAGGGGTCAATCGCTAATTACGAATAACTCGTAGAATAATTTTTGGCATTTTAGAGACAAAATTGTAAATAATCAAGAGGGACAAATCATAAGAATAGAATTATCCACTGATATAGGGAGTGATTCCTGTATTTCAGTATATGTATACTCTAATTCAGGGGTTATTGTTGCTCTAAAAGGTATCTTTTGTTCATTATTTTTGCAACATTATTTTCAGTGATAGTTTTAGATTTTAGTTTTTCCACTTAAAAATGGCAGCTTAAGTCCATCTGTATCGTTATCCTATACTTAGAAGCACACTCTTACTTGCATACTTACAACCATTGTCATATTTTTCAAATCTTCTTTTCATATATCTACCTTTCACATTTCTGACGACTAAGTTCAATCTAAGATTAAATATAAAAGCCCTTCTTTTTTAAATGAGTAGGTCATATCGCTGGAAATTAATGAAGCCACCATGTTTGACTGACTCAGATAATGCCGAGATCTTCCGCATTTTTACTTTCACCTGTCCTTATGACGTCTGCAGCAATTCACATCTTGCTTAAGTCCAATCACTCAGTTCCCTAAGGTATATCTTTTTGGCGAGGGACATTTTACGGGAAGCGCTCCTCGAAATTCGGTCGAAAGAATGTCTGGCAACCTGCTTCTGTCACCGAACTCTCTCTTTTAAAGCTCCTCGGATTTATTGGTGCATTGTGAAAGCGCTCTGTATACTCAGATCGAACGAATATGTTATGCTGCATCTCGATTACGGAGTAATAACTTAGTTGTTTGAGGATTATTCTCACCATCTTGGCTCCATGTATGAGCTGACTGACAAATATACAAGTATTCATAAAATATTTTATTAAAATTTCTTCGACAGCTGAGGCTATTTCGGACGTACGGGCGCACACCTTAAATCGAATCCGGGAACGCACCATCTCTCTCACGCGAAGGCGAACGCGCTACCCTCTTGGTAATTCAGAAATTCACCTTCTTAAACTGTGGTACTTCATGAGACGCAAATATCAAAATCGCGGTCGAATCAAAATCTTCGAAATTTTACATTTGCGTCTGTTGTATTTATTCAAATATTATTAATCACTGATAAAAACATTTTATGGATAAGGTTACTTTTAAACTGTACGTTTAAGTTAAATTATTTCCGTAAAAATATTATACAAATTTAAGATAAAGTTATTTTATCAAATAGTAAAATTAAATTTAGAAAAAGGGCAAATAATTACACCTTTTGTTTCTATGAAAAGGAAATTACTCTTTTAAATCTCAAACTCCTGAGGTGTTCATAGAAAAATTATTTACTATCTAAAAGGTTTTTAAGTCTAAGAGGTCTGAGCTTATCTGCCAAAAAATAGCGCGATCTATTATGACAAAGCCTCGATCGATAGTGTCGTTGCGAATCAGTGTTATCCAGATACGATTTTTAGATGGCGAGGAATTTTAGGTTACAATATTCGGCCTTCTTAAGTTATTTTATATTTTAAGTATTTTTCAATCAAAGATCGTTACCTGTAGTAGAAAAACAGATGTTTGTGCCATAATTTATGCTCTGCGCATTTTTGATCAGACAGGAAACCGTACGAAGAGTTTCTTGCTGCATTCAAATATGAGAAGACCTTCCCTCATGTCAACGAACTCTTTTCCTCGTTCAGTTTCTCTTTTGGGAAATACGTTTTTCTTTGAAATCTTCTTTCATTCATTTACAGCCTTGATTTTAATGCGAGTTAAAATTTCGCTAACCGGATATGTACATACGTTTGCTTTATCTCTGAATGTCTTAGTTATATTCTACATGAGTTTCTTGCTAAACTAGTTATAATTTTGGGATTGGATAGGGCAGTGTCTTTCCTTTTGTGACTGTATCCTCTTAACGGTAAAAGAGTTCATCGTGATGAATTTAGGTAATGAGTAAGTAATGAGGTAGCGTAATTCAGATAATAATATTAGGCAGAAGTTAGTCGAGTTTCGTTCAATTATGTACTGAAGCTCTGTCGTGCCTCGCCCCATCGCGGGCTATTGACCTCTGGAAAGCATGTTACAATCGATAAAAATTTACGGTTTCACCTCTATACATAAATATTTACAGCAGTATTCTTCAATTTACTCAATCAATAATTCACTAAGGTTTTGCTGAGCTTTGGCCCATTACTGGCTGTCTTTCTAAATATATCACTAAATCTATGTATGTATACATGTGAACAAATTAACGGCAAACAATTGAAAACTTGAATCTCAAGAGATAAAATTTTTAATGAGCGATTAATGGAAAAGAATATGTTCCATAAGCAACTTTGATATTACCCACGATTAAAATTTCTAAGATCGAAGTTTATTTTTATAAGACTTTGAGAAGGTTACCGAGCTGGACTTAAGAATCTGTTTAACAATCCTGGCG
This sequence comes from Ladona fulva, assembly GCA_000376725.2. Lineage (NCBI taxonomy): Eukaryota > Metazoa > Arthropoda > Insecta > Odonata > Libellulidae > Ladona > Ladona fulva. The sequence goes on along the minus strand of KZ308762.1, from coordinate 161,688 downwards.
AAGATGGAAAAAACGATAAAACCTCTGCAGTCAAATTGCTTCATTCTCTATTGGCTCGATTAAGTAATATTTACTTGAACTATTCTACCCCATAGCACAGTGATGAAATACTTTATTCTTTGCCAGGATTATATGGTTTGGGTTGTTTGGTTGAAGATGTGGAATGAATTTAGGACAACATATTGATTGAACGGTAACTGCTTTCATTTTTGTAGTTCCAGTATTCAACTCACTCTTTTTAATAGATTAGTTCCTTAGATTTCTTATATTTCAATGCTCTTGAAATTCAATTCGAAAAATCTTTCTCTGATTATAGATAGATTAGTTCTTAATGCAAAAACTCTTCTACCTAATGACAATATATCTTCATGTATTTTCTATTTATCCACATGTCCATTCTTTTAAAGCAAAATCTTTTCAGAGTATTTTCATTGCTGGTTGCGAGTTTAAAATTTACGAAAATCTTGGCAAAAGTATACGTTCTAAAGCATGGGTGCGCAGAATTTTAGGATTGCGGGCCAAATTGTACGTGTTATTGCTTGTTTAGGCATTATGATGCCAAAATAACTTCTTAGACGATATATATAAATATAATATCTAGGGTCGGATTGGCCCGTGGGCCGGAGTTGCATGACACTCGCGAATATCCACCTCCACCAGGAATCCAAGCCGGAGCCACTTTCAAAGATATCAAAGAATCAGAAGATAGAAGGAGATATGAGACATTCTTTTCTTATATCTTTGATATTTATATTATTCTTTGATATTCTTTGATATATTATTTCATTTGGGAGTGCACACTTTTCAAGGAGCACCTTATTCCCATTCTTCCTTTTTTAACTTCTCCGTTGAGTTAATCCCATAGATCATCGTAAAATTTCATAGTTTCCCCTCTGACAGAACTCAATCATTTTCTGGGAAGAAACTTACAAACTAAGACCAAGAAACCAAAGCGAAGGCTTGTCTATATTCTACTCTCGGATTAACGCGAGTAGAAAAATGTCAACGTATTTTTTCAAGGGAGAGGGGTTCTCCTATTACTACAGAAACAACGGTGCAGTGGTGTAACGTGATTGATGTTTGAAAATCTCTGCGGAGATTTCTTGGCTTCGTCGGAGCCCAAATCGAATTTATCGCCGTAATGACGAAAGCGTGCGAAATGTTTCTCAATCCTATTTTTTCAGCGATTTCCTAAATTCCTGAGAAGCGTGCCTGTGTAATGTAATGATTCTCGTAAAACATTTGGATAGGCATAGCGGTTAACAGATTATACAAACATGAACATTTATTAGATGTGCGCATTCATTTGTCGTACTTATTATGTTAAGTTCAAATTTACTTTGCTGAATTTTTATTCTTATTAAAATTTAGAATAGTTTCTTCGTTTTATTTTCCATTGACGTTAAGGATTTAACTGGATTTGTAATTTTTGCGAAAACGTGCTCAAACAGAAACGAAATTCTTAGATTTTCGATCTTCATTTTCAAATTCTGCTTCAGAAAATCCTTTAATATCATTGGTTTAGAAATTCCATCATTGGTTTAAAAATAATTGTGCTTGCTATAGAAGTTTATATTTCATAGATACTCGTTTATGTATTTTTTCATTCCTAAATCATCGTTCCGAGCATATGCAAATTTATTAGTTGAATGATTAGCCTTGGTCCTTCTGTACATCAAGTATGTCGGGAAACTTGTATGATTTTTTCTGATCTCTCTCATATTGAGTCATACCTCAGGAACTATCTTTCGATATCGATCGAGGAGAAAAAACAAAATACAAAGAGTTCTTTACTCGATGCACGCAATCCTAGTGCCACGCAAACGGAATATAAAACCATAGACAAGGTTTTAATTGGAATTGAAGCTGGAAAGAGAAGTGTGAAGGGCGCATATAGAAAGAGACTCAAATGAAAATAGAGAATAACATCGAGAATATTGAGACAGCGAGCATTCTGAGCTCGAGCATCTTTTGTATCGAAGCGAGGGGAATGGCGAGAAGAATATATGGCGACGCTATCGATTTGGACGATGGTGAATATGGAGGAGTAAAGGAGTGGGTGGCTGAGAATCTGGAAGAAAGTAGAAGTGAAGAAAGTGTTGAGGGGAAGGAAAGGTTTAGAGAGGGGAGAAAGCGAGTCCGAGATAAATGTGGCAATATAAGAGATGGGAGGAGAAAATGGGGGCAGAGAAGGGAAGGAGAGATGAGAAGTGTGGGGGTGACACAAGTAGAGATCGCCCAGGGTGACACTCGGACACGGTTTGAATTCTTAGTAGGTCCCGAGTGGGCGGGGCTGTATTGTCTTGGAACCGGAGTGAGGGCTGAAAAAAGTCAAAGATCTTAGGCAAAATATCTTCAACGCAGATTTAAAATTTCGAGACCTTAAAAGGATAGGAAATGAGAAGTTTTTCTAAACCCTTAACAAACATCCAACAATAACAGGCTAATTCATCGTAACAAATGCATAAATTTTTTTTAGGAATGATCTACCTCTGAAATATTCTTGAGATATTATTCTCTATGGTGATCGATATATATAAATTACGTTTGAGAGTTGTTTTCTCCTCTTATGCAATACAGTAAAATACTTTTTACTCTCTAATACAAGATATACTGTATTAAAATTTCATTTCCAATATCCTTACCTCTTTTATCGAGGGTATGATCTTATTCATTCTAATCTTATTCCAAACTCTATTATTCCTTATTTGTGAAGCATGTTGAGACAAACTCAAATCATAAAGCTGCTATTCATTTTGATTATCGTCGAGCAGTGGGAAGAATTTTCAAGGGAAAGTTGCGTAATATTGATATCGAGGTGGTTTTATTAGTTTAACCCAGAAATTCATCCGTTCGACTAATGTAACGCAAACTTGCACCGATGACTTGTACCAGTTTTTCAGCTTTGGTCCAAGAATCTTTTGATTTTGAATGTCAAGAGGTTGTTCGCTCCACATGAGACGAAACCAGATTGGGAGGGGTGATGAGCTTTCTCTCTCACCTTGGACTTTATTAATTGTTTTTTGATGCATGGCGTGGGATAAGCAGAAGCTTTTTTGTTACATAAGAGACATACGCCGCTCAGCTAAAGAGCACGCAAAACCATGGTTATGAAATGTTCGATTATTCAGTTCTTTTAATATGTTTAAGATGTTTCTCTGGAAACATTGAAAGCACACAGCTAATAAGAGAGAGTATAGAGGAATGATAACGAAATACACTTATTTCCCATGGTATAGTTTAATTTTCATCATCTAATTAAAGTTATTAAATAAAACACATATGTAAATATTTTCATATACTACAGTTTTATTAGTCGGTTCATATAAATAAAAATTCAAAGTTTTCTGTTATATTCAAATATTTATACACAATATTTCTGTACATATCACTAAGTTTCTAGGCAAGAAGAATGCGCAGGAATTGTAACTGTGTTGTTTCTCTCTGCCTAGGGGTAATGTGGCGACGACCTGATGACATCCATTCAGGAGCATATGATCAGCAGGAAATAGTTAAATTATTTGGAGTCGATTTGGTTCAAGTGGTAATATCTAATTGATAGATTTGCATTAAAATCGATCAATTTGGTGAAAAATTCTTTGAGATTTTCGATATGTTCAGCCTCATTCCCCATCTAAGGAAGGCGTCGGCACTCTAAATCAATTAATTCACATATGGGACAGTTCTAGCATGTTCCTTGTCACTCATGTTCTGGGAATGAATGGCAAGGAATATATAGCCGCGGGAATCAATGCATCGCAGTTTTATCTCACATAGCAATGTTGCGACATTCTATGCATCCACGAAATACTGTACAACATTCATGCTATTTTACGATACTCTCACACGACTCATTCACGCTTGCAAGTACCCGTTGATTGTTTAAATACTCAATCTTGTCTCAGCAGAAGGGTACGAAGATTTCCAAATCTGTACAACTTACATTTCTGTTTGCTTTGAATTTAGGTTGCTGCTATTTAAGCGCCAATATTTTTTCGTATCCCTTTTGAACTTCAATTTTCGATCATTTTAAAATTAGTTTGAGAGCTTTCTTTAGATTTCATATACTAGAGATAAACCGTTCCAGCTCTGACTCGCGCAGGCTTCCCATATGTGCATCCTGAGTGGCCCAAAAGACTATTAATCGATCGAATTCATTTCTGGACGGACTCAAGGCTCTGAGCAAAAACTTACTTAATTAGAGCGCAATTTAGTAGTAAGTGAGAGCAGGGTGGGCGAGGGTCTTTCCTAGAACAGGAACGGCGGCAGGGGCGTAAGTCTTTTGAAGGACAGGCAATGAGGTAGGGACGCGAGCTACGCCAAGGCGAGCGGTCTTGAAGATTGTGGGTGTGTTGACAGCTACTCGTTCGAGCTTAGTGACAGGTTCAACGACGTCCAGTTCCTGCAGGGTCTCGACTGGGCGGGATACGACTACCCTACGGGTGGAGACGCGCTCCCCAGTGGGATCAGCGTAAGCAGGGGCAGGGGTTGCGGAGATGACGCGGGCACGGACGCCTCCAGCTTCGATGTTAGCACCGGATGCGTGTCCAGAACGACCAAATCCGACTTCGGCAACACCTCCTCTAGCGGTCAACAGGTCAATTAGGCGCTGCTGGTTTGCCTGGCTGGTGGATGAGTCCAAGTTGCGAAGAGAGGGAAAGACCGATCGGCCTTCGGCCTCGCCAAGGCGCCTGTCCTCCTGCTGGATGGAACCGAATCTTGCTTCGGTCTGTCCCTGTGAAGCTTGCTGCTGCTCTTGCTGGAATTGGCGGCTCTGAGGGGCGGGTTGGTCTCTCTGTTCCTGCTGCTGGGGGATAGGATCTTGCTGGAACTGTTGCTGGCTCTGCTGGCGCTGATCAAGAGAATCGATCTGGAATCGACGGAGATCCAATTGATCTCTCTCAAGGAATTGACGCAATTGAGGAGCGAAAGCCTGCTGGCGAGATCTGATCTGATTCTGGAAGTTTGCAATCAGTTGTTCCGTAGTCTGTTGCTGTTGCTGTTGCTGCTGCTGTTGATCTTGTTGCTGCTGCTGTTGCTGCTGCTGCTGCTGTTGTTGCTGCTGCTGTTGTTGATCTTGCTGCTGTTGTTGTTGGTCCTGGTCATTTTGTTGGCTCTGAGCGCCGCGGAATTCTGGATTCTCAATAGAAACGGAATCTTGATCGTTGAAGGAGTCTTGGCTAGGCTGTTGGGAAGGAGCAGGGGAGCTGGGAATAGATTCAGCTGGGAATCCTGGAGATGAGGGCGCAGATGGTGCAGAGGGAACGGTAGGCAGGGATGCAAGGGTTGGGACAGCGTGGATGGCAGAGAAGGAAGGAAGTCCGGCGATAGCTGGATGAGGGTGAAGGGAATGAAGTGCGCGGCTGATGAGAGCAGGTCCTCTCTGCTCCTTTGATAGAGGTTCATCAAGCTCTACCAAAGCAGATCCAGCGGGGCGAACTACAACGCGCTCCTCAATATCATAGAATTGTTTCTGGATAGCGGGACGTCTTACGTGGAATTTTCTAGTGGAAACAGCGGGGTGAGCAACATCTACGATTTTCTGAACAACACCCTGTGTAGCTTCAACATGGGTGACGGGCACGTCAGCAACAGCTGGTAAATGATGAACGGAGGCAGCTACAGGGGCAACGGGAGCAACATGTTGGGCGAAGGGAGCGCTGTAGTGGATGGGCTGAGCATAGGGTCCAGCGGCAAGGCCCACTGGAGCAGGACCGCCAACGTAGGTCACTCCGGCTGGGTTGAGGAACGGAAGTCGTACAGAAACTTCACTGAGACCGGCCATCGCCACTGTGAGGATGGCGGCAAGGGGGATGAAGCACTTCATGTTTGCTTAACTATTCAATAACTGCAAGAGAAAGAGAAAATTGATTTAATGGTATTTTCAAAAAAATATTCATTATTACACAACTATTTAACTATTTCAAGGCATCAATAAATAATACTCCGTATTTAGTAAATATTTAGACAAAGAATACTGATTAAAGAAAACGCATCTTTTGGAAAATTGATCAAATTTAGTTCTAAGCCGTCTTTGTACTTTGTTCTGTACTAAGTTTCCTTTTCGCATTCACAAAATATTCCATACTTTATACTTCGTTCATTACGGTATAGATGAAAGAACACTGAAGGAAAACCGATCGTGGAAAAATTATTTCGCTCACTAAAGTCTGAGATAGCCTTTATGAGTATTATAAGACAATTGCCCAAAAATTCATAGAATAATATTGAATTTTTCATACTCTATGCTTTTGGAATTCCATTAGAATTTATAAATGGGAAATGACAATGCGTGCGTAATTATTAGGAGTAAAAATAATAAATTAATCTTCTCCAAATTTGCGATTGAAATAGCAATCAATTTTTGCGTTTCCAAACAGTTTTTTTTTTTTTTCAAAAATGAAGCACAGATTTTCCTATACTTTATGCAACCGCACTAGCCTTATTTCCGCTCATGGAGACTTCAACGTCCGCAACGATTTCTTTCGCAATCACTTTCTCAATACTCTCCTAGAAGAAAATAGCTGTGAATGTCCTCACAATACTTACCTATATCCTCAGAGGAACCTTCTCTTTAAGACTGCCACAGTGGACTGAGCTAGCAAAGCAGTAGGAGACTCCCCTTATATACTCGGGTGTCTCCGCTTCGCGACCTTTGACATCGCGCCCACCCGCGACTGCTCTTGCACCGCCGGATTGTCGATGGCGGATCCACTTCGCTTTTTCCCACCCCACTTCCATCAACAAAGATATCTCCGCCCCATCCCACACCAACCCTCTGCCGCAAACTCCCCACGATCGTATTCCTCCGCTAGCCTTCCCAGCCGTCTTGGGCTACCTTCCCCACATTGCTCAGCTCCCACCCTCATTGCCTCTCCCTCCTCCCCCTCCCATTTTCCCCATCCACTTCTCTCTTTCGCCCACTCTGCGGCGCCTCCCTTGGGCAGCTGGCCCACCATCATTGCCCATCCTCCTTCGCAACACTTTGCCCCGCCCGCAACTCCCTCCGGAGCTTTTCTCACGCACGCCCGTCTTCTCGTCCCCTCATTCTCATCCTTACTGCCTCCCAGTTTGCACACCAGACCCTCCTCATAAAAATCATAAAGCTCGTGGAGGAATCCTGATCCAGTTATTCACGTTTTGGTACTGACTGATGCTGGTTTTCCCAGGATTCTTATTTGCATGTCGTAATTCCAGATTCCACACTTTAGTCTAGATTTGTATTTCGGTGTATCGATATCGCTTTTGTGACGCTTCTCGGCTACGAAGACAAAAACTCATCCTGATTAGTGAATTGCGGGGAAAAAGAGTTCGGAAAATATCGAAACGGAAGGTGAGTTTTGCCGTCGTAACAGTCTAAAACTAATTGGAAACTAATACATTTCAGTTTAACTTCATCCGATGCTTTCTCAGATATTCTTTCCTTTGTTGTTAAACTTTACACCAAAGTTCGAAAATGCGTTATCTCAGTGATAGGAGTGAAAATTTAACAGCGGTATCCTTTTCACGCAGTGCATTGTTATTCTCTCATATACCTGCTTAGCAATAATAGGACTGCCATATCTCTTCGGTGTCATTTTTAATTATAGCCTATATTCGAATAGTATTATACATTTTGAACATGGCTTTGGAATACTTGAGATAACACCTCGCTAAAATTCCTTCATCAAATTTCAATTTCGCTTTTATAATATCAAGGAATTAGGAGGGTATACTTGACACTTTTATTATAGATAAAACATAATAATTCGTAATTTCATTCCAATTTTTATTTCCATTCATCTCCTTCCTTCGACCATATATCGCTGCCAAAGAAGGAGGTGGAAAAGTGGATTCGCCAGAAAAATCATGCACGAAATCCCCTTTTTTCTGCTTCACATCTGTTGTTGCGTGAGTTAGAGACAAGAAATGTGGAGGGGGTGGTAAGGGATTGAGATGGTCGAAGTCGAAGGGAAGGTTTATGGGGTAGGGATGAAATAAAATGATAAAGTGAGAGCAGGAGTCCTCAGTGGACATGGAGTAAGATTTTAAGATCTGGGTCGTGGTTCGGCATTGAGTGTCTCTCACCTTCCCCTCCAATATCCTCCCCATCGCATCCATACCTTCTCTATATTCAACCACCCCAATCTGCCCCTCCCATCTCCTCCACACCCATCCCTTAGCATTTTTGGCCCCTCATCCTTTGCGTATACGCCCAATTTCTCTTGCGCTCTCCAATCCGTCCTCCGCCCCTGCATACACACAACAAGCTCCTCGCTTTACCCCATTTCTCCACCGCCCACTCGCCTCCCCCTCTTCCAAGCAAAGCGGCTTCTTTTGCGAGGCAGCGTTACGCATATTGACTCCATTTGCCATCGCATTATATGCTGGCGATGCTCTAACCCGTGAAACCTCGTCAATTTGGAGCAAATGGTTATATCGGAGGCTACTTTTTTAGGAATGGAAGAGAAATCTCGGACTCGGGGAATTCGGACCGCTGGGAAAGGGCGAGTTAGGCTATTAGGGGGCCGAAGCTTAAAGATCACATCCGACCCTCCATTTGGGATTATTAGAGGAAAAAATGCCAATTTTGTTACAAATTATAATTGTTGTTATTGTAATATTATTTTTTAACAATGCAATGCAAAACCTTAATGCAAGAAAAATACCTTCGAGCTACGAATAAATTTCGCTTTACAGTTCATAAATCGAGAAGGAGATGTCAATAGCCTTTCCTTCATCGCTCCTGTGACACTCCCACCAACTATCCTAAAGCCTCCAAAAGTTACTATCCTAGTCATTCGGTTCTTCGGAATCTCCTCTGAAGTCAACGAAGGCGTTAGTTTCTCTTAACCCCAACCGTTCCCCTTGCCCAATTCATTCTCCACGCGAAGTCTATTGAGCAATCCTTACATTCGCTTGTCGCGTGAGGATTATCTCGAAGCTTTTACACTTTCATCTGATAATTTTGTTTCCATGAAAAATTCGGTTAAATCTAAATCAATTGCATGTCACAAACGGCAATTTTAAAGAGAGAGAGTACATTTCAGTAAACTAACTAAATATTTATACTTATTTACTTTATTGTATTGGAAAAATATCTAGCCTTTTACAAGAATACGGATGTTTCTACGAGCGTGAGAAATAATAACAAAATTAATTTTTCAAGAGAGATAATAATTACCTGATTAATTTAAATGGAAGCTTAGCTAGATATTCATGAAATAGCTGATAGGTTAAATACGTGTACGTCTTTCACGCTCTGGAAAACTAAGGATGATTTGCAGTCAGAAATAATTTTTTTATGAAATGTGGAAATTTGAGAAGAAAGAAGCTATTGCTATAATTAAACTCCAATCACGATAAAATACTTTAAAATGTAGTAAATATCTCATCAGCCCCATGTTTGTTCTAGTTACTTAAAAAGCGAATAAAGAATGAAAAAAGTACGACAAAGTTTGCATTCTCGTATTACAAAACAGTTGAAAATAAATTCAGCTAATAATTCATAATTCACAACTAAGCTATTCGCATCTATCTATTTACAATAGGGTGCTCTGCTTAAAAATTTGGTTTCGGGACATTATATATAGCTTTTGAGGCATTCATACATGGGATTCGGGGCATACCTGTGGATTTTTTCGTCAACTTTCGACTGCAAAATAATTTCTCTGTCTCTCCTTGTCTTTGCCTAAATTTTGCAAAGTTTAAAAACGGTCAGATGAGAGGCCCATCTAGTATTAAATGATCTCCAGCGATCACATTTTGCTCCCTTGGTGGCATTCATAGAAAATTCAGAAAATTCAAGATTCGAAGGTTATTCTTTTAGCATATAAACTAGACATTACGCCAAAAATAATTAAATGGGAGTCATATCATTCTTTCTCCATGCAGCCGTCATAAACCTGATTATTCTTACATTCTGGATGGATATCTGGATTAACGCGTAATGAGCATACGCAAAATTTACAACTTTCAGAACTTCCTTAGTGCCTTTTAAACTAAATATAGCTTATTATCTTTGCGATTATCTCATTGTTTTTATCAAAATTTTCGTAAAATTATCACAAGATTAAAATACTTTTGAAATATGAGCCAAATCAGTTTTATATGAATATTTCAATCATCTCCACGTAATTAAAAATCCAAATGAACAGCAAAACTTAGGTATTTTCTTGTACAAATGGGTCCAAAATTTGAAATATTTTGCTACGCATCATTTTTTACAATTTTTAAGTGCTTGTAACAAGAAAATCGTTTCCGGCAACATATAAATGTTTTTATCATTACTTCTCTTTAAAATCGATCAAAATTCGCAGAGGAAATGCAATAATAACATGTAAAACAAATGTCTTGCACTTTAAGCGCTTTGCACTTTCCATCAACATTTTCACGAACTACCCTATTGGTAGTGAATTGTTAATTCAAGAAAGTACGTGGAGCATTTTCAGAATATCAAAAATCACTTAATTAATCGTAAAGTAAGGAGTATACAGTAAGTGCATGTAAATTAAATATTAATGTAACACGAGATATTCGGCGATTGAAGGCTTTTTTACGAACGTAGGAGATACATACATTAAGTATTTAAAGAAAGGATGTTGTTTTGTGGAAGAGTTAATCGTTTTCTATTTATAATAGAAGAGCCTTTGATGGATGCGAGTAAATGTGGGGAAAATTTGTTCAGTCGGGTCTTACGGCAAATTTAATCGGCATACTCTCCTAGAAAATATATAATGTAGTTATGGATGGCAGAAAAGCTCGTCTCAAAATCAATCTTAGCAAATATACGGTTCAATATTAGTAAATCGCTGACTTAAGGAGAAAATAACAAACTAACCGGAATTTCAAAATATTAATACGTATTATCATTTGGGATTTTACTAACGAATTTTGGTAACGAATTACTAACGAGGTCATTACTAACGAATGAAAGATAATGGATGGAGTAAATATAACAATAAAGCTCTACCTTTGGAGAAGCGCATTCTCAGCCTCCCCCTATCCCTTTGGGTCTAATAAATGTTTGTACGCAACATCATTTCCGAATTGTTAGAGATATTAGATATGAAAGTTTATTTCAGAAAATATATATTGTTGTTTTTAGATAATGCGACGTAAGACCCACACTGCAATATTGAAAATTCAAAATTCAATTTTTTTTCTCAAAACAATATGTCGTTGTCACCAATTCTCGATCGAAATAATATTAAATTTTTCAAAGTTGAATCGCGCCTATTTATGTAGAATTGCCTTTCTATCTTAAATGTCCATAAATAATAAAAACTGTAAACTTAATATATTAAGTTACTATATATAAAGATCAACAGTTGACCAAGTCCGTTAGCATTAATTGATATTAATGTTTGACAAGAACGATTGAAATGGAACGCTACCAGAATGTTTACAATCTGCCTGAAACATAAGTTATAATATGAGAAAGGGAAATGCAATAAATAATGCATGTTCATAAGACGAACCAGCACATTATTTAGTATAGTTAAGGTCTAAAAAATAATTCAGGAAACTTACGGGTATTCAGTGGTATTATTAGCGAGGAAACATAAAAGCAACAGCGCCGGAGTAAAATAGTCTAAACAATTTGTAGTCGATGCAGGCAATGAATGTTCCATATTTAATCCATTAGAACATGGGAGAAAGAATATTAGTGTAATCATCATTCAAAAATTGATTCTAAGGATTATTAGTGATGATACGTTTTTTAATTTAGGGCTCAGATACTGAGGCCCACTCAAAAGACCTGATATAATGAAAAAATTACAATATTTTTACGAAAGAAAGCACAAAAGTAATTCAAGAATTGGTTCAAGCTAATAATCTTTGTTTATTAATCTTGAGTATCTTGTTTCCTTTATAAACTGAATAATTATTTATCCATCGATAAACTTATTTTATTTCAAAAGAAACATAATGGAACGCCACTAGTTCCCACGACCGTCTAATTTGCTGACTAATATTGACTAGAGATATTATAAAATTATTAACGCCAGTTAATACACACGGCAGTAACGGCAATGAATACGAATATTTACAAAATTACTTTTTTCTCATCTAAATTCTTATGGTTTCTGATTTCATTCCACTGCTTAAAATGTAATTTTTAAATCGATATATGTACAGTGTTATCATTTTTCATCGGTGATTAACAAAGGCTGTTTCTTATTAAATACAATTTAAATATTTCAAACGCATAAATAATTCTTACATACGCAATGTTTCAATAAAAAGATGTCTTTTCTCGGAAATTAGATTTCACTTTATTAATTTGATAGCGGTTTATAAAAGACTACCAGTAGTTAGCACACTGTCTTTTATTCTTATGTAAGCATTTGACAAAAATTTTCGAAATAAGAATAATTGTATGCGTTGGACAACTATTTGAATAATATGCGACAAAAAGAAGGGACTGGGGAGTAAAACACGATAAAACGAGTATCCTTTTCCACTTTGTTGGAAAAATTACAGTTTCTTATCACCAATTCTCTCTTAGATTTTCGTATTCTTCAATCTGGCAGTTGACTGAGATGTTTGGTTCAGCATTTCCCATGCAAATTTTCTTATTTTCTCAATATTGGAATACTTTTTCAATGAGAAGAAAGTCTTTTGGCACGTTCACTATGTTTCGTAATAGTCCCCATAGTTTTTTCATTTACCCAGACATTAGGAAGAGCTTTCATTATCTTTGATAATAATACTTCTTCCCCAAGTGTGCCTTCTGCTACGTGTGTGTCCATTTTCACGCGTCATCAAGCATAGCCGATCCAGTATCACGAAATGATGATTTCTTCACACCTCGCCCATTTTCCGTGTATGTTACAATATTATCTTCCCCTTAGAGATCTTTAGAGGAAAATAATGTAATACGTAATTCTTACTCGACTTATAAATACCGGTGAGCTCTTCAGTTATAGTTTATTATATATTTCGAATATTCTTAAATTGGCTTTCTTAACTTCCTTTCATGGTATATTCTCCTGGCGATTCAGGAAATTAGCTTTCTTCAGATTCTTCTGAATTAAGGTCTTCATATTTTTAACCCAGACTTTTACAGTAATCGTAGGTATTTTACGTCTTATGAGACGTAACACCCCGTGGCCAATGTGATTGTCAGCTAAGGATTATTCGGGACAGTTCATTACCGAGGAATAGCATTTCATCACATCGTCCCAAAGAGTCATCATAAACATTTAAGTCTAGAACGAGCATAAGGGTCATCACTCCATCGAAATTCTGTGGAAGAGACAAATTTCGTTTTGACTCAAACTTCGTGAGCGGGTTCCTCTCTCAATATATTCCCCACTCTCCCGCAATTCCTTTGTTTCCCTCCTAAAACCCTTTCTCTCTTTCACGAAACATAGTATTTACATCCTCACGTCACGATTACGTACGTGACGACTCTTAGTGAGGCGTACAAAACAGGTCAAAAAAAGAGACTGGGCGTTGGAAGGCATGGGGAGCGAGGAGATAAGTGCAACGGCATGAGAAGGGCATTCATAAGTGCTATGAGTTCGAGAGTAAGAGGGAGAAATCAAAAGGGTCGTGCCTTAAAGCTTCTCACGATTCCGTTTTGTCGCCTTTTCCTCGTTTTCTTTTACTCCCCGCAACAAGTACGACAAGCGAGACACTTTCATTCACTTGAATTACGCACGAGACCATTTCACGCTTCCGCCTGCAATACTGACAATATTCGAGGCTTTTGGTATTGGTAGTTGGTGAAATTGAATTGGATTGCCAAGGGATGAATTTATTTCTGTTCAACTAAACAGCGAAACGTGTACGAATATCCAGTGCAGTGAGGAGGCCAATGTGAGTTGAAGGATTGAGCAGTATTGATGGACAGCTGAGTGGAGAGGCAAAGGAAGACTGGAAAATTTCGGCAGACAATAATAGGGAGGCGTGAGCGGAAGTGAGAGTGTAATTGTTGGTGTGGATGAGGAGAACCGTAGTAATAAATGCTGAGAAAAGGCAAGGCACGAAAAATGTAGGGAGTGAAGAGGAAATCCTACTCGAATGAACTAGAACCACGGCCGATTAGATCGGTGGTCAATAATCGCTGATGAAACATCTGTTCGAATGTGATGGCCGTTATCGAAGCATCTCATCCTATCGTAAGGATCTGCAACTGAACAGCTCCCTCGGAGAAGGAGCAAATTTATTGGAGACAAGGAAAAATGCTAGAAACGTGTCTCTGATTGAATTGGAAAAGAGAAAAGAAGAAGATTGAGAGAGTCCTGAGAGTTAATTTGAAGGAAATGTTACCACGATGACTTCCTATATTTCATCATGGAGTGAATATTTCATTCATGAATATTTTATACACGAAATTTTATTTTATTTGCACCTTTTACATCCTATCCTTGAAGAAACAGAGGTAATGAAAAGACGATTGAATGTCCCAAACAGATTGTAAGATTTACTTTAAACTGATTATTAATATTTCATTGAAGAATTATAGTTGAATCGTTCCTATCCGTTAATCTCGGACATCGAAAAATTGCGTAATTCTGTCTGAA
>KZ308762.1:73083-138807 GCA_000376725.2 Ladona fulva | reverse complement strand
ATATGTATAGTAAATTTATTTTATAAATATTTGTCATAATTAATATAAAAGATAATATATAATTTACTCTTTTCCGTAGTTGAGAATATTGTTCAGATGATTTTTCATGCAAAGTTATGTACATCTCTCATTGTCGAGCATATCAATCCCGTCTTTTTACAAACTTTTTACCACAAAATCATTACCCCGCTTTTGAATCCAAACGTCCCAAACTTTTTCGATTGCCAGGAATGATACAAATGTGAAAATGGGCTCCCATAGGATCTTTTCTGTGATTTTAGAATCCATCTCTCATGCCAAAACGTGACGGGCGCTTTCACCCTTTCCTCTGACCGTCCGGAGTACAATGGCGCTCTTGCAATGCCAAGTGCACCGATGCAGTTAAGACCTTGTTGCATTCATCTCCAGGCGACCATGTTTTCCATTCGAAAGTCCCCTTACTTTCCCTGCCTTCCTCTGCATCCTTTTCTATGATACTTCCTCTACATCGTTTCCTATGATACTTTCTACGTATCCCTTCTTATGATACTTCCTCTACATCCTTTCCTATGATACTTCCTACGTATCCCTTCTTATGATACTTCCTATGATCTACATCCTTTCCTATGATACTTCCTAGATTTTAAAGTCCTTATCCTGGAAGTGAAAGTCTTGTCCACTATGTTCCTTCCTCTACTGCGCATCGTGGATAAAAAACTGTCCAACGATGAAAAACAATACTGCTCAGAGGATAATATTCAACAATAAAAGGAACTTTCTCATCTCATCTCATTTCATATCTCATCTTTCTTGGCTTACGTCACCCATTAAAGTAATACTAACTCGCAGAGGTAAAAAGAAAAACTTAAAATTGAGACCATTTTATCACCATTTTTGAGAGATTTAAAGAACTTGTTCAACATTTTTTCTTCTGGAAATCTTTTGTAGCGAAATAATTTAAGGAAGGTTTTTCAAACAAAACACGGGCACTTTTACTTAGTTTTGTTGCATATGCCCAAGGGACTTCTTCCCTGCATTCCATGTTGATTAAGCAAGAAGTTCTTACTGAAAGAAAGCTACTATGGAGATTTAACTGCCAAAAGTTTTAGGGTGTTTATATGAATTGCTTTAATACCACATCACGATACCTATTTTTAAATTCTAATTGGTCTTTGAAACGGATTAAATTCATTCGTATTAGCACAGAGACACTGTTAAGGTGAAATAAATCACAGTAATATTTACAGTTGTCAATGGAAGAAGATGACAATTTTCATCTTGTTTCACAAGGTAACATTTCTGCTAATGAAATTAAAAGTAATCGTTTTATCCGCTTCCTGTCTATAGTTAAATGCTAACAAATATTTACAAAGTTTAAATATATTATAAAATACAATAATACATCTGTATGTAATTTATACATACTATATACATATGTGTATATATATACGTATATATATATATGTATATATGTGTCACTCTTGTACTCTGTTTTCCGGATGTGGTTAGCGAGTTCGCCTTCGGTGAAAGCGGTTCCGGGGTCGATTCCCGCTAGGGGAAAAATGGTTATCCAGCATTATGAAATAATTGGGAAACTACATCTATTAATAGGTAGCTGGTCCAAGCGGTTTAGTAAACCCGAGAAGGAGGTGTCGATGTGCTGATAACGTATCACCCACTGTAAACGTCGCTTGGCCCAGCCCAGCCCAGTTACCTCGTCCCACCTAAAGATGCATCGTCGTGGACTTTACTTTTTCTCTTTAAATCTATTGATAACATTTCACGGGGAAGATAAACATTCTATCAATAATTTTCTCCAAAATGCAAAGGAAACCCCTTCATTAAAACGCATTGCACAATTCTGCACACAAAAATAGTTCTGTATTTTTAAAAGCATCCATAATATTCATTTTTCGCAAACAAGTAATTTAATAGGCAGATAGCTATTTTTCTTGCAGCTAGAATAGATCTTATACTTAAAACTTGTATTATGATTACTTTAAAAAATACAATCTTATGATTAACATTGATACGCTTATAATTCAGCCTTAGATAAGATTGCCAGCTACTTAACATCCTGCACCTATTTTTATTGGTTTCTGATGAACTCCTAAGGTTGTAATAACGGCGTTGGAGCCATCGACGTGCCAATGCTATTTAAATTCTCATTTCATTCAATTTAATTGAATTTTGGCCTGAATGTTATCTTCAGCATAACAAATCGAATGCTGGGCTGGATCATCGAATTGCCTGAATGCACCAAATAATGAAATGTTCCAACGATACAGGATATAATAAAAGAGGATATTCATTTTGTAATCTCTCTCATTTATCCTAAATTGCAGAAATTTAAAACTATCTTCGCATTTGCGAAAAATATCCTGATCTATGTACTATAATGAAAATACCGTTTATGAATAGGCTCCCGGATAGCCAAGTGGGCAACACGTTCGACTTCGTTGAAAGCGGTCCCGGGTTCGATTCCTGGTGGGAGACCATGTGCGAGAAGACCTAAGAAGCACTTTTAACAATACTACTACTACTACTACTACCATTTATGAGAGTTATATACTCGCTAAATTTTACGTTAGAATAGAGCGAGTAGAATAATTTCTATCTCGCTAGGTGTAACTTGATAACTACAATATATCTGCACTTCATTATTATCTAAATATGAGTATTACATCTATGAAATCATCGCTCACATAACTAAGAAAAAGCAAGAGGAAGTACACAGTAGGAATTAGAATTATGAATCTCAGAAGTGAGGAATGACTCTCACCTTTGTTCGACAATTTAGATAAAAAGTTTTTAATGGCCCAGGGGGTAAATTAATTCACAAATCAGCCAAAAAATTCTACTGAATGGGATTTAATTCTAATCGGAGTGTGTGCAACTACGAATCTCACCACTGTAATAGCCTAGAAGGTAAGAAGATTACACTACGTTTGCATTTTGTCATTTTCATTTTCTGTTCGATTTTTTTTCTCGTTACTCACTGGTGAACTTAAGAAGAATCTTTTCATTTCTATTATTTGATCGAATCACCGTATTTCTACCAAATAAACCTCAATGACGTAGAGCTGCACTAAAACAATTACGGCTAGTGTCAAACATAGCTTTCGCTAATCAATCAGCATTCAATCTACTTAATTGCATTAGCCAAACAATTGAACTAGGCATCAATCTCATATAAATAAGTAATAATAACGCTATTCTTCATTTAATTTTATATGAAATTTATTTATCTAATCTTTATTTAAGATAACACATATTGCATATTCACATGTTCAGAGAATTTCATTATTTGTTTATTTGCACCATAGGACTACAAATAGGCTCCAGGCCAGGTGGTAGTCATCTTTTCAGGGGGAGAAGGAAATACAATACCCTGCCTGGTATTCACCCAAGTCGGGAGGGAAACCCCCCAAAACCTCCCGAAGGCAGTACGTCATAAATATAAAAGAAAATACAAGTAAACGATACCTACAATTAATACAATATAATAAAAACTTATAAAACAAAAAAGAAAAAAAAAAAAAAAAATAATAATAATAACAATACAAAATTACCCACACTATTATAAAGCAATTAAAATTAAACATCAAATTCCACTATTACAGTTTAAAATACAAATGCTACACTGTTAGGATAAAGTAACTTACATAACTAAATGATTATTGATAAAATTTATTTAACATCACACAACTCTTTTAATTCTATTTACAAATACATTCCCAGTCTGAGGAAAAGGTTCGAACACTTCCCCAGGTAAATTGTTCCATTCTACTATTCCCCTATTTAGAAAAGAGTATTTACAGACATCCGTTTTTTGTTTTAGAGTACCAACTTTATGATTGTGATCATTCCTTCCTAAATAATCCGGTTTCCGGAGTCTACTGTTTAATTCTTTCAATGAAGGCTTCCCTATCACGGTTTTATACATATTCCCTAACCTTTTGGTTTTACGTCTTGCTTCTAACTTTTCCCAACCAAGTTCCTTAATCATTTCATTGACACTATCCGTTTTCCCATATCTGCCCAAAACGAATCTTGCTGCGCGCCTCTGTACATTTTCGAGTTTACCCGTAAGACCTTTTTGATGTGGATCCCAAACGCTATCGCTATACTCTAGCATCGGTCTAACAAGTGTTAAATAAGCCTTTTCTTTAACTTCCCTACGGCACTTCTTAAGGTTTCTGATTACAAAATTAAGTGTTCTGTTTGCTTTACAGGTTATGTTTTCGATATGACTTGCCCAATTTAAGTTATTACTGAAGGTAATCCCTAGATATCGAATGTTTTTATCTAACATTAGAATCAACAAAATATTTTTCCTTCTCAAAAATGAAAGAAAAATGAAGTTTTAAGATGAAAGTGTAACGCAGAAGGTGCCGAAAGCATAAAGTAATTAGGGTTGTCTGATTTTTCGATTCACTGAGGTGAAATCTTCTTAACAAATATATCTTGGGATTATTAGGCCTCGATTAGTTTGCAAGACTATGCTCATGTTAGTTCTTTTCCTCGAGGAGATCACGGATGGACAGTCGGCCCAGTTACGTGACTTTGCTGGCTCCAGAACCACACCCGCAGATGCCAAATACCTCCCACCATTTTCTTACATAAAGGGAATTCCTTGTTCTTCCCAGGACCGAAGTAAATTTCCTCAGGGCATGAAAAGTTCTCCATGCATATTTTAGCATTAATTTTATGAGATAGACATGCTCGCACTCCTTAAAACCATATCGTTGGACATTATTCAATAATAGGCTAAAAAAATAGTCCGAACGCCCGGTGTTTTCACCCCCTGCCACACGCCGTAAGGCGGCTTGCAGGGTATTTATGTAGATGTAGATGTATTCTATTTGCATTGTGAGTCTTCTATGTCTCTCAGCTACATCCTACTGAGTGCCATCGCCCAAACCTTTGTAAGAGTTTCCTCGCCAGGAGTTTGTTTATCTCCTCCGGTCTTGAATCTCAAGGAGCGTTTCCTTTTAACGAATAATATTCCTATATCGGCAAAAAAGTTTTTTGAAGAAAATTACCATAATAGTCATTCAATTACAGTCAGATGAAATGCATGCTCATATCAGCTTGATCGTGGTAAGAGTGCGTCTTTTATAGATTCATACTTTTGAAAATAAAACTGTAAATGAATGTCTCGTACTTGACATTTCAAAGGCATTTGTTGAACAGTCATCAGAATGATCGCAATTTGTTTTGGCTAGCTCTCGCGAGCTCAGTAGCTTATCTTGCGACCAGAGATCGGCTTGCAAAACTCTTTTCGCAGTTAAAACCCAATCCTTTGAAAACCTCCGCTACCTCTGCTCGCGCCAGAGTGAGGTGTATTCTTCTGTCACTACCAGGAAGAAAAGAAGAAAACAATGGTCAAGAAAGTGAAGCTAAAGAGAAAAGACTGCTTCAGCAGTTGTCGTCCTAATCTCAAATTGTTCCGTCATTTGCATTTTCCACTAAATTGTATTTACCTTTAGTTTAAAAAGAAATGAAGATTCTCTAAACGGATTAAATGCAATTTTTGCGCTTTTTCTAATATAATAATATTTTTAAACCAATCGTTTGGTAGAAATAAATTTTGTTGAAGAAATGCGTATAGAAATATTTTCTGTTAGTGGTCTCATGAATTGATCATCTCAACCTAGAGAATATTCGCTCTACTTTACCAGCAGAACAGACAAAAGGGTTAATTTAAATGTATCTCTTTCGATGAGAATCTCACTGTTATTATAAGATCGTAATTCATAGAATAATGATTCACGGCCAATTTTTGTTTAAGAAGAATTGGTTATTTTCCCGGCAAATTAGATGATGCATCAATAATTTCATCTAACTATTGCTATAACATTATGTATACACGTTTATAATATCATATAAATTATATTGTTTATTTTAAATTGTTGTAGGTAAAATATTTACATTAATAATCACACAAGTTTTTTCAATAATAATCACATGGAATGATCCTTTAATTGGTGAGGTAAAATCCCGATTGCATTTGATTGGATTGGAGGATCTCCTAATCTCTTTCATATAATCTCAAGTGTCTTTTTAATATTTTACAATTATTTATTTCACAAATGAACGATATTTTTGGCATATTTTGATATTTGTAATTTAAAACGTAGTATTATGCACCAATGTTATAATGTTGTTTTTCAAGAAGGCAACTTTTTTGTGGGTGAATGTTTGCTTCAGATTAAATTCTGGATGACCTTAAGTTGTGAAAAAGGTCCATTACATGAAACCGGTCCTAGTTTTTCATGGAATGTAATTTTTAAGATTTAGAGAAAGTTCCCTGTGCCTACCGGTACATCCACTTATGAGGCTGTGGGAAATATAAGAACCTCTCTTACAGCTCATTACCTAAAGGAAAGAAAATCGGAACACAGCTGTCAATGAATTAGAAGTTTAAAAACACGTCGGAAAATAGAACTTGCCTCTGGAAACATAAAGGAAATTCCGGATTAGCGATTCGGAATTATTAGGATTAGGAATCACAAGAATCGGTAATCCGAAAACCCTAAGTTTTATCTGCAGACACACGGCATGTTAGGAATGTTTTAAATGTACTCTAGCTTATAACTTAATTACTTATTTAACATAACCCACTTGACTTACTTATTTTTACTTAATTCCTAATACAACGTAATACTTAATACCTGCTTAGTCAATTACTAATGATTTAACTATTTACTTATCTTTTTGTCAAACCCGTAAGGTGGTTCAGGTTTTCGAGTTGAATTCGGTAATAGCAAGAAACCTACCGATTCATTTCGCCTATTTCAACCAGGAGCCTTTTAATATTTCGCGCGATGTTACTGCATATGAGTATAAGAAACAATAATTCACCAAGAAAAAACCTCGTTTTTCCAGAGTTTGACGGTTTCCTTGGCCTGGTCCCCGCGTGAGCTCTGGGGCCGTCCAGTTTGAACTACTCTGGCTCAAATCTCTGGCAGAACGAAGAAAAGGACATCGCTGATTTTTATGGCGTTAACATTGTATATGAAAATAGTGCTGCAGAGGAGTAACCTTCAAATGTTTTGCACATATTCTACAATTTATCTACTTTTTTGATAATTGATGATTCATAGCATGATGGATGGAAATATTTCAATTTTCGTTTAGTGCGGAATAGATCAAAATTTATCTTTTATTCACTTTGTCTTGGTCTTGTTCGTGACGGTGATAATATGAGTGATGCCGAATAATGGTGTTTATCCTAGTTACTCCTTATTGAATGCTTAGTTGTTATACCAAAGATCATTGTAATTTACTAACGTGGATTCTTTTCACTTACTACATTTTGGCTTAGCGATTAAAATAATGGTTAACCAACTTACCTCTCACAGAACTAATTAAGGCTCACTATTTCTGATAAGCATTTGGTAGCTGGAAAGCTTGAGATTCAAATCGGCCTTCGGGCGAATATCTTTCGGACAGGGTTTTATTTTACACTCTTGGTTCAAATATTTCACTTCTTTCTTAACCTAAGAGAACTGCAAAGTTAATAAAATAGCTAATTACAGTATTTTATCTTGAAGTATAGATCGGTGAGCATGAAGTGTGGACTAAGGAAGTTGATAAACATAAAACACATTTCACCTTCAATTTTTTTCGCTGAGAAAGAAAGACATTAACTTCCGTAAAAATGCCCTCCAAATAAATCAGATTCCAATCATTAACACATTCACATAATACAAATGTAACAATTCTACACTTCTCGTTGTTTGAGCATGCAAACGAAATCATTTGGCAAACGGAGGAGGAAAGAGAAACAAAAAGACTGTCGCCACACATTTCTTTCCTCCAATATGTACAGACATTCTGCGCCATACTGAATCATAATTTTTGGTTACACTTGCCCACTTACAGTCTTATTTTCAATGTTACGTCATTTTCTATGAGCGTAATAGGCGTACGCCGAGGTATCGTTGGCATCGCCCTTCCTCGAAACAAAAATCCGAGCTTTGAGTGTCCATCTTTCAGGGCGAAGAAGGAAAAATCCCCGATGACGCAATGTGGTGTGCTAAGGCGGTTCGGTGGGAGGAGTCCAGGGAGAGATCTGGCGGCCATCCATCCTGTTGTCAGGCTGGGCGAAAAGGAAAGAAGGTGTATGTAACCTTTAGTGGTGCATTAAAATCGACTCCGTCGCTCTTCAATGGCTAAAAGGTGAAAGCGGAGGTTCCTGGTTATTTGGCCATTTCCTGCCTTTGAACGATGCTCATTATTTGATTCCTAGCCTACTCAGATGGAATGTCAGCTAACCGAAGGAAGTCTTAATGTGGCTCGACTGATTCAGCCAAGTCATTTTTTAATTTGCGAATAATTATAACGAACCGCGTTCGAGAAATTTATATCATTCCACGTCATTAGCAAACTTTTAATTTTACGAATGTATGTCAACTCCTCATCAATCGAAGGGTCAATTAGTAGATCACGTACGTTTTGCGAAGAATTCGTGATATTCTAAAACACGTTGAAAATAATTATTTTCATCTTAGGAATGATGAAATAATTAGGCTACGTCACTACGATGATTAAGTCATATATAGTCTTATTCATAAGGATGCAATTACAGAATGTTAAAGTGTAGGATTTGAAGAATATATCCGGTTATAGTTTAATAGTTTTCATTTCATCACCGAATACCTTTACATAAAGTTGTGTATTTTAATTCAGCAACTGACCCAAAGCTAAAGGGAGAAAAGCAAAAAGTTGGAAGATCCTGTAGCGTGATGGAATCGACGTAACCCAAGCACGTGACTCGAGGCGCTTCTTTTTGCGTGCCCCAATGCCAGACACGCCCCCTAACACGCGAGATATCGTCATAGATATTACAATAGATGGACTAATAAGCGCAGTGAGAAATTTCCGAGTAGATGCAATGTAGAGCTAGGCAGCAAAATTTTTTTCCTACCTTTAGTACGTTTTTTATAATTTTATGAAAATATTCAGAAATTTTATTTACGTTCTTTTAAGAGAGGGTTACCAATAAACTAAACCTTTTCATTACAGTTTTATAGGTTTTAACCCCTAATCTATGGCCGAATATAGCTTCATTTCGATGAATGATTTCATCGAAATGAAATGAGGTTGCACCTCATTATCTACCTTTCTCTTATTGCTTTCAAATTTTTAACTCCCTTATTTTGGACTACTTGGATGATAGACTATAATTTATTTCCGAGGAGAAAGTAATTCATCACTCGGTATTTGGGTATTTCCAGTAAGGGATTTAAAATTGATATCATCATACATGAAACTGAAATAAAGCCTTTAACACAAGTAAAATATAAAATTAAATCAATCGTGGGCCTTAAAATAAGAAATCTCCTGAAAAATGTAATGACCAACGCAGAAAGGTTGTGCGATGAACAAAATTCCAAACAGCCATTTCAAAAGCAAGAAAATAATAAATCCTATTTTCTCACAACTACCAAGGTCGATTTCGTACCTCTTCGTATCCTTCACATCAGTATAGATTCCACAATAGTAAAACCCGAAGAATCTTAAGAGAAGCCTCGCAAGTAAGATGGAAAGCAATTCGGGTAGAAATTATTGGCTTATTATTTCATCTCATTTACTTTATGATTCCTAATTTCTAGCAGTGAACTTCACAGTGTTAGTGGGATAGCGCTTTAACACGTCAGATGCATCCCATAGAGAAACATCGCAAATTATAGTTCCTTATTTTACTTCCAATAATATTAATCCTTACATTCCTCTCTCTCACGGTAATACCAAGATTGCGAAAAAGAATCGGTATGTATGTTTGGGTATATCTGGACGTGTACGAGATTTCTCCCCTCAGACTCATCCTCGGCTAAAGAACCCTTCCTTGCCCTATCTACCACCCTCCAACGCAGGAAATAACTTCTCACTCTAAGCACGTGAGGAAAATATTGGAGCACGGCTGTTTATGAATCAGACCGTCTCACTGCTGGATCGTCCTTGTATGCTGGGACCAAATTCTGGTACCAACAAAACGGAAGCGAATCATCCTCGTCTTACCTCTCATACCCTTACAAAAAAATCTGTATTTAACCTATTCTATCATCATACATACCGATATCAAGTCCCTCATTTAGCATTTTAGGGGCTTCACTCTTAAATTAATAAAGACCTATTTCAATTTCCTATTTTATTTACCCAGTGCCCAAGGAAAAGGTTAACTTTGCACGTGAAGTCGTGCAAAGCTAAGGAAAATCCCAAGGAAAAACGGAGATGAAAATAGTCTGACAGGACCAGGACTTTTGGTTAAAGCATCTCGTTAAAGCAACTTGGTTAAAGCAACTTCCCGGAAAGCGGAAAACTCCATATTCGAGGCCTGGTACCGTCAGACTTTTTTCATGTCCTATTTTTCCTAGGACTGTCCAATGCCCATTTTAATAAGTATCAATTCGTCTTATTTATGCTGTGTTACGCTTTAAACATTGAAGCTTTCTCTCTTGATATTATTTTTTTTTTTGCTAGTACCATTCTTTAAAGTTCTGTGCGACAGAAATGTAAAATCTATCGGATAAATATTACATCAAAGTGATGCACAATAAAACTAAGAAAAGTCAATCCCTTCATTTTCGAAATGGAAATTTTTTTAACTAATAATTGAATCGGAATTATACCAATTCAGTTGTTAGCCATTATGCATAGATGTAAAAAATAATAGTATGATGTTTAAAGTAATATCAGTGATAAAAGAGCTCAAACTATTCATCATTTTGAATCAAAATAAATGTGGTAAATTAAAGTAAAAATTTGAATCAATATCAAATTCATGAATTGATGAATTGTGAAATTTAATTCAAAAATCGATTCTAGGAGGTATTCATTTCCAAATCAAGGGATACATCACCTCTTATCTAATTATTGGCGTAATTTTCAGACTTTCCTCTCAATTTACTAAAGAATTGCGAAATATTTTTATATTACGGTCTTAAGAAACAGCAGCGATTGATTACAGTTGATGGAGAGATGCATTTCTCTCAGTCTCTAGCATAAAAGCATTTTAGTAAATTAAAAAATCGTGTACGAAAATTCAACGATAATTATTTAGAACATATACATTGTCAGGGAAGACATTTATGTGGAGAACCAATAGCTTTACGTACTGATGGAAACACAATTTTCAATATTATACAGTAAATCTCTTCTCATAAAAGCATATTCCTGGCTTAAATAATCTCTCAAATAAAAATTATTTTAATCGCTTAAAAATATGCGACTCGTCACTTGATTTCAATAATTACATAGGTAAAGAAATATTTACACACAAGTCATGAATGACTTCTAGATGAAGACTACCCTGCTTCATATAACATGCCGTTGCACTTTCGATGTCTCAGCTGAAGGGCGAAAGTTTCATAAGGGAAACAGGACACTTGATCAACTTGCTCTAATACCCGCTGCACTTGTACTTCTTCAGATATCACTTTCTTCTTCAGAGGATCCGATTAAATGGGTCACCTTGCGACTTCTGCTCCTCTACCTCCAATACGGGGTGCGTTGAAATGGTTTATATAGTGCTCAATTATTTCTCCATTTTTTGAAATGGTTAATTTATAGGTAATATAGAAGCAACAGAGTAGATCATACTAGAAAAGAGGCAAATATTTTTGTTCATTTCTTAATTGAGATGTTTTAGCATTCTTTAATTTGAAAATCACTTACATATAACCAAACTCGTTATTAATGGGCTTCGAAGGTGATAGATAGGAGATAAGATGTAGTATGAGATATATCCGTCTAAATTCCTTTGTAAAACATTTTACCAAGTTTTTGTTTTTTGTATTGTTGTTCTGATACTCGAGACGGTCTCATAAAGCTAATATTTGAAATGAAGAGAAGAAAATTTCCTCATATCTAGCTGATCAAAGGAAGCACTTTAACAGTTAATTTAAAAGAATTTAATCAATTTTATAGTCTGTAAAGATTAATTATAAATTCCACTTTAAAATTAATTCAAATATGAATATTTGAAAGGATTCGTTCAGATTCGAGTGATGGTTACCGAGTTTTTATTTTGACAGATACATTTTTTTCCAAAATGAAATTTTTCTTTCTTAGCAGCAGTGGAATCTATGACCGTTCACCTCATATATGATAATTTTTAAAAGGACAGAATTTTTCAATCGATACAAAATAGAGCTACTTCACTATTAAAATCCGTCATATAATGATAGTGTTTAAATTAAGTGAGTAAATAGACTTTTCCTTATTTTACTAATCTTGTTAGTTTTAGGTTTTGAAAGTTATTGCAAATTTTCAAATGGATAATGTATATATCATGATTTATCGAGATAACGAAAGAAAATTAAAATCGCAGAGCTTACTTGCTAATGATCCTTTAGTAGACTCACGATAGCCTAAGGTGGCTCATCCTTACATTGTACGAACGCATTATTTCTAACTTAAATTAGTTGAGGAGTTCGTGAAAAATGTGAAAAAGAAACATTAATTATAATCTATAGAAGAAGCCTTAACTAAGTGGAACTCCATCACTGGGAAAATAAAATTCACTACGTGCACTACACGTAAAATTCACTACGTAAAATTCCACTCTTGTGGAATTTTACGTAGTGAATTTTATTTTCCCAAATATTAATTAGTCGTAAAATTAAACTTAAAAATACTTGGTAATATATACTCTGAAATTAAACACTATTTCGTAACTAAATTTAACATAAAGCAGAGTTATGCCGATTCAGGACCATCAGTTTAGAATTAATTTCAAAAACTGCCATTTATACACAAAGAAACTAATAATGCCTCAGATATCGTTTGCTTCATCAAATTTTAAAAATCAATCTCCGAATATTCTTAACTGTAAATTAAACACATCCAAACTCGAAAGATTGCGGTTGATGGATGAAAGACCGAATTAATTATTTTCCAGACGTGATTTTTCACCTCCTATATTGATTTTTAAGGACGCAATAAATTATACTCTTGCACACCACAGGCGCTTGGATTGTAAACACTATCTGTATCCAAGTTTTTAATCTCCTGGATGTGTATACTCAATCTTGGCATGCAGTCGTAAAGTATGGAGACGGGCCTGTGCAGAAAAAATGCATCCGTAACTCGCTGGACTGTAGTGGTTTGGTGTGAGGCAATGTTTGGCTGTTGCATTTCCCGAATGCTTTCGGTGTTCGTGCAGCGAGAGAGGGGAAGGGGAGCACGGCGACACAACCTTTTACATTCCTCCTTATCTCTCGTCATTCCTTGGAATGCATTCACATTTTGGCGAATCTCCATACCTTGGCGCCTGAATCAAACGGCTACCGGAATATTTCGGACGAGTAATTTAATAAACCAAAGGGATGAAAGACTGCATCAAGGTTACGCCTCGAGACAGATTCGATGCATCGGAAATTTTCAATAAACGGTGGGCGGTCGCCAGTAAATACCGGTTGCAACAACTTTCCATGCACATCGGTCCATAAATAACAGATAAAATGCAGTATACTTGTTCGTCGTTTGTTTCGGCACCTTTTGGGTAATTTGATACGCTCGTTTATTTTGTGCACGTATATAAAATTGGATGATTGAGCTGTTGGCTAAATTAAGTTGTAACCAGATGAATGAGAAAACACCTTGTATGTCATTCGCGACATATTTTATGGCCGAAAATCACGTTTAATTCAATATATCGTTATATGATGACAAAAATTAAATATACCTGTCAAAATGGATGCATTCAAAGATTACCTCATAAATTAAAACGTGTTAAGTAAATTTGTTACTTTATTTTCGAGGATGACTTTTGGAACGAATTTCACTTACCTTAGAATCAAAAAGACTTTAAACTCGTTACGTAAAATTTGGGGTTACATTTTATGCCAAAATGAATGTGTTGCGTAAATATAGGAAATAAATTGGTCGAGATATTATTTGAATATTCGGTTACATAAATTTGAATTCCAAAAAAAAGTATCACTAATCTAAACAACTCTATCTGCAGTATTGTACGACTGATTGAAAACTTTTATCCATCTTTCATGTTTAAAATTAGTGTTTGCAAAGCAAATGCAATCATTTCAATCATAATTTTAGCCATAATAATACTATTCCACACAATATCAGCCATAGAATCTTACCCATAATGATTCGAGAGACATTACACATTTGAAAAAGTGTTAAAGATTGTGGGCTATTATAGGTGTAATTTGTTTAGTTTGAAGTGTGGGGGTGCATTATTGTATTGTATTGTATTGATTGTATTGTACAGTATTGATCTTGAGATTTCCATCTGGACAAATGTGCTGGCACCTTATCCAGGTCTCTCCGTTCACATCCGATTGAACATTCACAAGGCAGATTCACAAAACAGAAGTGTGGTCCAAAGTAGCAATTCTCAAGAGTTGGCAAGTTTCAGCGGTTTATCCTCAACGTAATAGAGCTGAAGATTTGCAGACAAATATCCCAATATGGAAGCCCAATAATGGGAAACCGTGCTCCTTCAAAATCAATAAGCTATATACTCCGGCGTAAATTCCAAAGCTACATACGGATTTCTAGGTTTGCTTCTTGTTGGCAACGGGCATATTTTGTCACAGATACTCCAATGTATTTTAAGAAAGTTTATGGGAATTTCTCGTCAAAGAACGTGAAACCAAAGACGTTTTGCACAACGCTCATCTTATCATGCCTCAAAAATACGTGCATTGTCATCTTTCGCGCCGTGCGTCCGTCTAAGGAATCGTTCAAAGGAAGTAGCTGAACTGGCAGTTGGAAATATGCGCCTGGAATAATTGGAAGAGGGCCAGATTTTTATCTCCAAAAACGAAGTGATTCACCTGATGGAGACACTGATACGATTCCCGAAGCTAAAAAGAATTACAGTCACGAATTTCAATTGTTCCAGTCCTGGAATTTCTTTCCATCCTTTCTCCGAATATGTGCAGGCCTTCTCTTGCTATATCCTACAGTTACGCCTTTCATTTTTCGACGTGCATTTTTGTATAGAAAGAGAGTTCTTTCCTTCCAATCCGGGGTACACTGACACACGGAATACATTAACTCTCTTTGATAATCAGCCAGAAAACGAGCCTATATTCAAATCAAGTGTATTTTTTATAAATCCTATGTTATACTTTATTTCTGTAGAATCGATTCATTATTTCTTCATAATTGAAGTACTTATTTCTTAACCCATACAAATCAATTGAGTATTTCAGTAGTAGACGATGGAATTACATTAGGGGACGCACCTCTGGATTATAAGAGCTACCTTGACTTTTCTGGGGTCTAGAAGATCGACATTATCATTTTAATTTATACAATAGTAGTTCTAAATAGCCAAAACGCATCATATTTTAAAAAAGATAGAGCTTTATTTATTATTAAGGTGAATTATTACCTATCTGAATTGAAGAGATTTATTTAATATCTTGCCATGAAAAAATATAAGTATGTCAAACAAATATGAAAAGAGAGAAAAATTCGCCTATTTTTAGCGATCTACCTAAATATTGTTCGCAAATTTCGATTTTCCCGCCCCTACGTTAGTTCGCTCTCATAGTAATGGCATTTGATTGCTTAAATGGAAAAGGAAACTTTTAAATGTCGTCCAAAATAAAGCCGTTACCTACTTATTTAATTATTTGATTGGGGAGCGTTTCCCAATATAATTTTCCTATGGAACCCTTGGTACTAGAAGGAGAAGTTGGGGAGCTCCGAGTAAATACGTGTTTATATTTGCAACATTAAAGCAGTAATAAAGGAAGATAACAATAAAATTGGTTGGGCTAAACCAGTTTAATAGAACCTGACCTTTTCTTTTTTAAAAGTTTTCAAAAATTATAGCTTACCCTCCCTGAGAACGGTTTCCAGTTTATATCACGGTCCCCTTGCGAAAACTGTTTAAGCAGTGCGGAATCTTTTTAAGCAGTTCGGAAACCTTGTGTTTTGCAAAACACTGTTTGGAAATCACTGTGTTATAGATTTTTAGATTTATCTTTTAAACCAAATAATAAAACAGAACATTGAAATTGAAATAATTGACCAGAGGATTTAAGTGAAGAAAATATTCCATGACAGACTCTGATAAGTTACACGATTTTCAGGGGAAATATTTTGCTAAAATTTATTCCCGAGTTCTTAAATAGGAATGATAAATGAAAGAAATCCATGCAAATCCATATCTCACTCTCTCCTGATATTGCCAATAGAAGAATGGAGTCATCCTAGGAAGTGTGGGTGGTTAGCCTTGAGTGAAGTCTTGTATACAATCCTATCAATGTAGGTCACGGAAATCATCTACAATATTGGTCACTCCCTCATATTTTACAAAAATGTATCGGTAACCTATGAAAATCGTGACTTGCTCGAGGGTAGGCTGAGCGATTCACGGCCTATAGAAAATCAAATGAATTACTCAAAAAATTTATACCGTTGTTATTGTCTATCATACGTATAATGTTAAACATTGCTCTTTGAGTGTTTTATTAATTGTACTATTACGCTCCACTGAAGTTTATTTATATTTTCTAATAGAGGATGTGATTTTCACTGCATCAGTTTTGGATCACTCACCGTTAGTCTACTATCCTGATCACTACTCACATGCGAAAACGCGCTCCTGTAAACATCGGTTTAGGAATGAATATTTGCGTTGTGAATCACTAAATATGACAGTTACTATACATTTATTTTTTGGAATTATCAGGAAATCAGTGCGTAAATGTGTGTATTTTCTAATCTCTGGCATGTCGCTGACAAGAAATGATTAAGTCAGCACCAATTTAACCTGGTCATTCCGGATTATAATTTATATCTAATAAATTTGTATTTACATTCCCAATTCAATTGGAAGAAGCAGCATCTGTCTAATATAGGATTTGAAATTCCAGCTTTTCTTTGATCCATGCAGATGATAAATATCAGAAAAGTAATTTTTTGGGTATATAGTAATAATTTGCTCAAAATTTACTTATCGAGTTCTTAAAAGACGTAAAAATTCAAGAAAATTTAGCTAATACTTAATTGCTAATTAATTAAGAAGCAAACATTAGCTTCATTCTCAATTAATTCTTAACAAATGTAATTTTAAAAATTACGAAAACGCAAAATATTGCTGTAAAAATAAGATATTTCCCGTAGAAGATGGCTCTGGTATAATTACATACATGTTAGAAATTGGTAAATAGGCTGCATTAACAACCTATTCTGGAATTTTTCATTCTTCTTAACCTTCATGTTTAAAAATCAAAATAAAAGCTATCGATTGCGTTAGTCGTTTGTTCTGAAATAAAGCTGCGGCAGTCCTACCCAACTTTTTTCAGTTTTACCGACATGGAACGCGGGTGAAAATACGGGTAGCAGTATCCGACTCCCTCTCCGTCTCGCATGTACATGCCAGTCATTTGAACGAAGAATTCATCTGCTATTTTTTTTGCTAGTAATAGTTACTTAAGGGAAATCTTTAAACGTGAAGAAACTACACAAGCAATATATGATTTCGACTTGCCTTTGTTGAATATTATAAATTATTTAATATTAAAGCAGGTTTATTTCAATACATAAATTTGGCAAATTCAACCTATTCCAAGAAATCAATAGAGTTAAATTCATTTTAGGTAAAATTTTATATGCACAGGTTAGATTTTAATTATGCATACACTGTAGTTAATGAAAAATATATGTGAACAGTTCTTTGGTTAAGAGTTACTATCTTTCGCGCCGTGCGTCCGTCTAAGGAATCGTGCATTTTAAAGAATATTTTTGTTTCCTTTCACAAAGTTATTTTTAAGAGAACAGAAGTTGTCACAAAAATATCACCGCTATTGAGAAAAAAGTATTATTTTTTAGAAACTACTACTATAATAAGATGACTAATGATAATAGTAGTTTTCATTATAAAAATAGATTAAAATAGATTACAAAAATAAATCAATTCTTCCTTGTTTTCCTATTTTTAGTTAACTCTTATCCTCATCACGATGCGTGTTTATAAGGATCGAGATGAGGTTGCAAAGAAAGCATTTTCAAATCACCGAGGAAGGAACAATGATGAAAAAATAGCACATTTGATTCCATTCTAGATGAAGATAGAATCGAACTTCCTATTCCTAGCTTTCCTTTGATTTAAAAGGCCAATGTAGTCTTTTCATAACAATAACCTTCTATAATTTAGTACCAGCTATTACTTGCATAACCATATTAAATTCATATTTTCAAAGTACACATTCCTCCTCGTCCATTTCCTTTCTAATATTACTTCACTATTTTATTTAGTCGTCTTGATGTCTTGCCACGGCATTTCCCACCGTACATTAAATTGCCTTCATTATTTCCATCAGCTAGCAAGGTATCAATTTCCTATAATTTATGGACCAGATATAATTAACACATCGTACGACTTAAAAAAGAGACTCCCCTGACCTTTCCTATTGATTTATCCAAGTTCTTTGATGATTGTGTGGCTTATCTGCTAACGTGAGAAAATTACATCTTACTCATATTATACCCTTCTACTGAAGCACGCTTTATACGACCGTTGGTCCCGCCGACAGAATTTCTCTTCAACTGGGCGCAGCGTTCTACATGGTGCTGATTAATGAACCAATTTTCGAAATGCGATCGCGTCTTCTATTCAAACTGTCTACGTCAAGAAATTTTCGGATATTATCTTCATCTTCTGAAACTGCTTTCATGAAACCTTCTTCAGAGTCTATAATTAGTGTAGACGGAGGAACGTCTCGAAATTCTGTCTTAAGCATGTATTGCTTATTCTCATCGTCTACGATGATATGAAACTCACAGAGGTTCCTTCAGAAGGAACCACACCCCTGAATATTCTGGAACCAGTTTCATGTTCCTTGCAGTTGCATCAGACATTAGCAAACATGTGAGTTACTTTTTATTTACGAGTAACTTTTGGGCATTGTGATTTCGCTAGAGAGATCAAATATAAAGTATATCCAAACAAAATTCATGGAGATCTATAATGTGGATATTTTAAGGTAAAATTATGAGATTTAGAGCGAAAATTTTTTTATTTTGATACACCCCGAGTATACATTTCGATTATCTTTCAAGGGAATAAGAAACATAATTTTCATTCCATCATGAAAAGTTTCCGTGGAACATTTCAGTGTTCCTCACAAATAGTTTGATAATTTTAATTATTCCAAGTATTTTTAACTTGAGTCGAGAAATACTCGTTTATCTGGCGCGGATTACTACGAAAAAAATCTTTCGATAATTGCTAAAAATATGAATATCTTTTTACTATAATCTAAATAAAACGCTAAACCATTCTATTTTCAAAAATGTATCCATTTGAAATGCAATCCGTGTGCTTAAGCAGTAAAGAGTTCTTTAACGATAATGTTGGGCGCA
The DNA here is from genome assembly GCA_000376725.2 of Ladona fulva. Classification (NCBI taxonomy): domain Eukaryota; kingdom Metazoa; phylum Arthropoda; class Insecta; order Odonata; family Libellulidae; genus Ladona; species Ladona fulva. The sequence goes on along the minus strand of KZ308762.1, from coordinate 119,469 downwards.
TTTAGGTTGGAAGTTGCATTTGATTTCAAATAGTAGCCTTATAAAATTCTGACACAGCTGGAGAGAATGTGTAAAAGATGATCGTGGATCATTCAGGTACAGATGCCAACAATTTTTTTTTTTAGGTATCGAAGGATTTTTAGCGAATGATTTTGTATATTGAATATAAAAATTAAAGGCAAATAAAAATAATTGAACATAATTTATATTGTTTGTGCAAATATAATAATTTGCCTTAAAATAATCATTTTATCAATTATATTTGTTGCGAATACAAGCAGCTTAAAATGTTCCCATCTGTTAACACGAAGACAGCAAAGAGCACGAGAATCAGAACCGATCAATGCCAGTACCATTGAAATTCCGTACCTTTAAATAATCTATATCTTTTTCGCATAATTTCCCATCTTCATATTTTTGCAACATTGCCGAAGTGTTTCATTATTTATGAAAATCTGTATTGAAATGCTGAGCATGGAATGGAAGAGGGTATGTAATTACGTTGATCGGGTTATCTGAAGTGACATGGCCGAAACATGGTTTGCATTAATATCACTCACTTCCCGTGAACTCTTCCCTCATTAAAGTGACAGCAATAACCAATGGAGTGGAGTTAAATTTACTAATGAAATTCGTGAGAGCATCATTTACTGCGATTTGCTGGAGAGGGAATCGGTCGATATTTGGAAGCACTTGATCACGTCTCTTGCGAATCTGACCACCATAGGGCAATTGGCACCTTAAATGAGCTGGCCATAACAGTGGGGCATCCATTTGTCTTTCTTTAAGTTATGAAAGATTTAAGCTCTCGATTCATCATATTCCAGAAATGAGCCACACCTCTCCGTGGGGAAACTTTGTTAGTAAAGGTCACGTTACTAGCCGTTTAGCGGAGGATCCAATGGAAATTTCGGACTCACTGCGACGTAAACTGGTTCTCCTAAAAAAGGTCACTTGAATTCTACGCCCGGCCTTGGCTCTCATTTATGGTATTCGATTTAGAGATCCGGTTTTAGATTCTTATTTGTGTTTGGTTTTGTCGGAGATGAATCTTGGATGGCTCAATGCAATTTGGAGCCAATAAATTAAAAGGAGCTAATTAAAATTATGCGAATTTCTATTTATACTTTCTTAAATATCGTGCACGAAGGCAGTAAGCGTGTTTTAAAATCATTTTCCGGTAAAAGAATCTACAAAGAAGAGTTTATCCTCAGAATAAGAGTTAAAGTATGTACAATATTAAACATTTTACCAATGCATTGAGCTATTTCTGCTAAATAAAGGAGAGAAATTATAAGGATAAAGATAAGAAATTAGGATTAAATAGCATCCTAAGCAACTTTTCTCTATTATCACCCATTTGCCAAAATACCGCTCGCTTTCTTTCCTTGAGCATAGCTTAACTTGCCATGTTTGTAATCAACGAGAGAAGGCTTTACTTCGTGGAGATCCATTACAATACATACACAGTAGAAACTGTATATAGGGAACCTGTATACAACGGAAACTTGACAACTACGGAAAAAATTATATTTGCATTTGCATAAACGTGATTCATACCGGTAAATGACGGAAACCTGTACATTATGGATAATTTTTACGGCACCATGTGATTCTTCCAAAGGCCGTTTCACCGTATATATTTTACAAAGTAAATATAAAATAACTTTTACCTTGCCACAAACGCCAACTTAAGCCATCATCAGGTCCTCGCCATGAGGTCCTATGCCATCAGACCTTCTGATAGCTTAAGTTGACCGAAACAGGTCGTGTACAGTGATATTTCGTGTGACTGCTAGTTATTTTATTGTTATTTTTCTCTACAAATATATTCCTTGTCCTGTTTGGTTGTGCTTATCGAAGAAAGTACAAAAAATCCGCCTCCTTCAAAGATCCAGAACTCACTCACTCACATTTCTTTTCCTGTTTTCTTTCGGGTTAAATGAACCTGAATTTTCGGAAGTCATCCTTGAAGAGGACCTCCTTTTTCGTCAGCTCTTCAATGACTCCAGCGGAGCCACGCTGCTGTTTGTTAAGCCGTCTGCTTACAGCTCAAGGGCGGGATGCTACGGTATCCGCCCAGACGACGTAGCGGTATCTGTTGTGGCCACATCTATTTGATCTCTTCCTAGCAACTCCTTCCCGCCACATCTCCGTGCTTGTGACACCGTTAGCCCAGTGAGCCTGCTATGCTTGGGAGCACCTGTTATTCTGGAGGTAGCTGAGGCTTCGTTCGCCCACCGTGAATCCGGACAAAGAATCTCATCTGGAGCGATGCCAAACGGTTATGCCTTTCTTTCCTTTTATTGTGATTCTTCCGTTACGATGATGTGAATGGACTCAATGGACGGTATGAAGGGTTGGTGAGAGATGCAGTTTGATTTCGGAATGATTGCCTATAACCTTTAAATCTAACTGAATTCATCGTAACGATTTCGAGAAACTGAGATATATTTATCACCAATAAGCTTACTAAAACGAACTTACTAGGCCTTTCTAAACGACATCATTAATATTTAAAATAACTTTGCAATATCTTCATATAACCTGATTTCAAGTTGACGAATCAGGCTTAAACTGCAGTTTCTTTCTTTACCTTTACCAATAACCTTAAGGTTACAAAAAGAAAGGTGAGTAAGTATGAAATGTAAGTAAGAAGAAGTAAAAAGGTAAGTAAATTTTAAGGTATTTGTAAACCGATGTAACCCTAACGTTTTTTCGAATTGAAAACTCTGTGACGACAACTCAATTTTATTTTTAAACGACTTAAGGATTAAGATCGCTACAACATTAGAATGGAGTTATATTCACAATCACGTTTCGACATAAATTCAGCTAATCTTATTTTTTTTTTTTTCAAAATAACCGTTGGGAGGTGGCGTCGAAAATTATAATTCTGCTACATTAATTTTGCATAAATCATATTTTTTCGAACGCAAATGTTGTTAAATTCTTTTCCTTAATAACAAATAACTTTCTCTTCTCATCGATATCAATTGAAATAACGGGTAGTTCTACAGCACACCCCTTGATATCGATGAGATACCACTAGATGAGTCGTTAGTTCATTGATTGGTGACATTAGGAAAGCTATATCATAGGCAGATATCTGAAGTTCTTCCATTGGCCCTGATCATTTGTAATAATAATCACATTGCAAAATCCTGCCACGACGTCCGTCCTCCTAATTTATCTCCTCTCGCTGCGTTTATGGTTTCTTTGCTCCGATTCTCAACCCATACACAGCTTGAATCGAGAACTGGGAGTATTTATACAGGCAATCCGGTTGGTTCCCAAGGCTCATCCGAAATTAAAAGTGACCCATTTAAGACCATTCTTCATTGATTTTATACCCGAATGTTTTGGTATTAATTGATTTCTCTGAACCAAGCAAAAATATCTCGGTAATGGTGTTGAAAATAGATGTCAAGGACGCGTTTCTATAACGACGAAGTAATGGAAGACTGTCCGCGGATAGACGTGTAGTGGGTGGAGAGGACCACGCCTCACCGGCCGAGGGCACGCTAGCAACGGGATCAGACGCGGTGAAATAAAAAAAAATGAAACCGACGGAGCGGTAAATTTCTTAACATCGTCCGGGCACAAAGAGGAATATTTCGGAGCCCAATGACCCAATGACATTTTTAAGCCAACCGAGATGAAAATGGGTTCACTTATCTTGATTATACGTAGGGAGAAATTAATTTTGTAATCGACAATCAAAAGAGTTTCATCTCGGGCAGATTAATCTTTACAGAGGTACTTTAATACTCTTTGAGCTTCGGAAATCTTCACCTTCACCATTTATCTAGGAGATCGTTTATTTTAATGATTTAATCTAATGTGTAATTAGTTCATTTCAGACTTTAATTAGTGCTAGGCCTCTCGAGGAATTCGTCATCTTCATACCACACCCGCAGGGTAAGCCAGAGGTGGGTAACAGGGTGGCAGGGTAAGCCAGAGGGGATAAACCTGTGGCACTCGGGCCATATACGGTCTTTCCTGTACTTCCTGAAAAATTCCTCTCTTTATAATTTTTCGCAGACTTGTATTTCGTATCGTATAAATAAAATAGGAAATATTCTACATAGATTCATTAAGTTATTAATTTCTATGTTAGACTATTTGAATGTATGCGATACGCTGTTAATGTGTGGCCGAGGTGTTTTCATACGCGACCTAACGATATCTTACGCGGGCAAATGGTGCCTGTGGTCTTCCGAAGACACCCGGTGGGTTCCCCACCCCTAGGTTAGACTGGTCGAACTCATCTTCACTTATTCTATGTTACGATTGTGACATAGTCATCCAATGAAAGAAATACATGGCCACCGATGCCTGTCCTTCAATCCTTGCGTGATTGTTTTCTAACGGAACTGGTTTAGCGTTAGGCAACATAGTAAAGGTATAGAACTACACGAAGGATAACAAAATCAAATTACAAAATGAATTAAAGAAGGAAAACATGATTCTCAGCATTGCGAGTCGGAGACCTCTCTCCTAATTTACAATTACAATGTTACAATTATTTGGTATTTGCTTTATTAAGAGAAATAAACATATTAATGAGAAAATTGAAGGATGCACAAAATCTTTCCAACGGATATTGACTTCCATTTCTTATTACGGAAAGAAACTTACGGAATTATCTAATGGAACATTGTATACAGTATTTAAAAATTACTTTCATACCTTTCCCTGCAAAAAAAGCGGAAAATATAAGATGTAACTAGATCTTCCTTAATCGCCTAAGGTACGCCATGCGGCTTCTCGCAGAGTAAAACTGTTTTTGATGTATTCTTTTCTCATCATTTGTATAAAAAATACATTGGTAAGAACTAATTTTTATGAGTGTGAACATAATCTTCACGGCAGTATTTACCGCAAAAATCCCATGCTTAGGATTATTTAGTAAATTATCCCTTAATATTCAACAAGAAATGCAACAAACAACAGACTTAAGTGATAAAAGATCGCAATAGTATTCAATTTTGAGAGGGGCAAAGCCTCCTCCTCTGGAATAATTGCTTGAACTATACTTTGTAACTTAGTGAGTGCTCATCTTAATTATACAAACTCGTAGTACGAGTATTATATCCTTTACCACCGTATTACAACGCATTCTTTTAAGGAGGTTTCAGCTGCATTTCAGCAGAATGATCAGTATTCAGCCAATCATGGATAAATGGCCATGAGTATTTTAAAGACGAAAATTAGGGATATCTTCCTTCACTATACTACATCACTCTATCTTATATAACCTCAGTTGTCAGTGAACCAAAAATTCTGCCTAAGCTCATAATAACAGGGGGAAAAAGAAAATTATTCTTCCCTAAAATGACGTCTTTTCCTACGCGCCGAAGTAGATGAATATATTGATGAAGCGAAAGGTTCTCCTAATTAAATTAAGTCGCATGAATTGTCAGGTTACAACAATTCCATAGTGGTTCATTAATAGCAGGTTGAGTCAAATAAATTAGATACTTAATGAAAACATAAGATATAATAACAGCTACTCTTCTATTGAAACTTCAGATCTTTTCATTAGAATTTTAAGAACATAGACGTATCTTTCCAGGGTCACACCTACTTTTTTTTAGTAATACCAACTTTCACATCAATAAGAATAACCTACTACAATACCGTAACGTTTATCCTTATTTTGAAAATTTCAGCACCACAACTAAGTTTCATATTCATTCAAATTAATTTTAGGTACGAATATTCGCTTCATAATCCAGAGTTGATCTCTGATTTCAAACACATTTACATTGACTTAGATATTCCCTTTGAATATTTTCCAAGGGCAGAAGTACCATGAGTATGGATATTTAGATGCTGAGTTATGGTCGTCAAGAAAAATATAATTTGCATTTTTTTATAAATTCTTGTTTAAATAGAAATAGAATAATCAACTGAAAATTCCATTGCCAATAATTATTTTTATTTAGATTTTTTAGAAATTTTACGAAAATATTTTGCCATAAAGATCTTCAAAAGCATCTTAAAAGTGGTACGTACTTGATAATGTAGTTAAGAGACTTAAAAATATGTTGGGCAATCTCTGAAGAGCTCAACTAACATTAGAGGATACTAATTTTTATGAACTGCATCAACTTAAATTATCAGTGAAGGTCAATTATCAACATAAAATATTCTTCGATGACGAAATGGTATGTGAGAGGATGAAGTATGTCGTTTTCCATTTGTACAGTATATAAAAATTTCACGCTCTTAATTATTGCCATATATTTCGAAGTAAGTGATACCAAAGTCTTACGTGTCATTATTTATTTACATACTCATGCGGTAAATACCGCAGAATAAGAGTTTTTATGAAGAAAAGATCCAGTCCATTCCCCTTTCTCGCATATTGCGTATGAGTTATTTGCCAGAAATGAGAGCGCCGGTGCTTCAGTTTTGGCTGTGGGAGGAGGAGTCGGTGGTGTGAAGAGGCAGATGGAGGACGTTCTGTGGATATAACATTTGGTGGGTGTGGTTCTTGCTGCAATTTCAGGTCACTCCATGGTTGACTCCCGAAACGTTATGGGTGTGTCACTTTTCGTAGGTTTGATCTCCCTCGATGACCGCTGCCGGGCTAATGATAAATCTTTTAGATGAGAGCGATTGTGCAGAATCACTCCAACTCTCGAGTTTACATCTCACGGCATCATTTCATCTCTTGAGCGGGCAAAGAACATGTGCCGCTGTTGATTACCAAAACCACGGTGCAGATAATGAAAAAAGTTTTATCTGACGAATCTTAAGGATTACCAACTCCCATGCATTAAATCTACACTTTCTTTCCTCGCATTTATTCGGTCATAATGGAAAGTCCTAGCAAAAATGTTACGCTGTTGACTTTTAAGTTATTCATTTCTCTTTGGGAATAAAATATTTTAATGTGAGCAAACAACGTCCACCATTTAGAAAATAATAGAACAATAAATGACGAATACATTCGAACATGACTGAATGCATCAAGTTTTTTGTAAAAGTTTTTTTTTCGAAGCTCTTAAAACATTCACATGCACATATGTACAAATATGGACCTAATATTGGTATTAAATTGAAATTTCTGACTCTAAAAATGAAATTAAAATCAAGTTTTTGTTAATTGCAAGCCTGTGTACGCGTGAAATGTTATCTCATGAACATTTTGCAGAGTTAACTATTTCAACTCATCCATATACAATCTGATGATGATGATTATAGATGAATCTGTTGTTTACGTTAATAACCCTAACAAAACTACTTCATCTAAAGTTCCTCGTTGGTTCTCATCTTTCCAACATGATCTGGTATTTATCTTATTCAAGCATAATCTGCCATTTCATAATTCCTTTTAAACCATGTATGAGAGCCCTTAATGAATCACTCCCCATAAAAGTTTTCAGTTTCACTTATATAAAGCTTTGCCTGCATCCTCCCTTATTCGAATGGTTGTAGTTCGCACTCCTCTCAGAGCTTACAGTAGTTCCACCTGCATGGCGAATGGGCAAACTTCATCTTATACTACCCTACGTAGACAAGGCGCGAAATTTCCCGTCCGATTCAATTGCATCCGGGTTTAATTTTAAATGAAGGTTAATAATACTTTTTTTATGTTTTACTGTTTTAAAATTTCCATTGAAATGAGAACTTAGGAATGACAAAAAATGGAGAAGACAGGATTAAATTTAGAGTAAGTTTTTTCTGAAATTATCGCTAGCATCAGTTAATAGCACCTGTGATTTTTTATGATTTAAGTATCGAGAATTTAGCCCTTCTGTGTTTTTCCATGCGTTTTCTCTTCACTTTAGTGCCGTTTTGAAAATTCTTGGAATATAAGGGGTACTTTCAGCTGAATGATTCAGAGGAGTTTCCTGTCTATAGCTTCGGCCATTTTACTTTAATTCCTTAGGTAGGATAAAGGAAAGCTTTTGGTCTTATATTTTATTTTAATTCCTATTAAAATGGCATATTGCTGAACTTTTCAGGAAGGGACTGAAACTACTTAAGTGACACATTATGCCATAGTTACACACGCATCATATTAAATGCTTGGTTTTATTTTTCACACCGTGTTTAATCAAAACTATGAACTGTACAAATAGGTGTATATGAATTTTGTGCATGTCTGTACATGAAAAATATGAATGAACAATGTCGAGAAGACAGCCACAGCATATGAATATCTTATACACATATATTTATACATATTTAATACAGACATGAAAAATATTTTTCTTTCAATTTAGCTTCTTTTATCTCTGATAATTTAGGCAAAAATTGACTTCACATACATTATTTGTTATATTTACATTGAATTGTAGTAATTCCTTGTGATAGTTTCCGATTGAATTAATTTCCATGGGTATTATACAGTTTGAAATTACTTTCCAATGCTTTGGAATCTATTAAGATTGCCTCTGCTAATATAAAAGAAAATCCACATGTATTTATCCTAATATCAAGACTGAATTGTGATTCAGACTGCATAATATTCTGGTATGAATAAGTCCGGTAAGCATTGGAAAATAGGCGAAGTAAATTGAAAGCACATGTTCACCATCCTAGAGCAAAGATCGTTGACCGATGGAACCTAATTTCTTCCTTTTAGGTTGGTTGGGGTCTTTGGCTAGCGGAGATGTGTTTCAGAGTGAACGATTGGGACAGCGGTGAGGTGGTAGGGCAAGATGTCGCAATAGAGAAAATCTCGGCGGAGCATCTGAGTGGGCTGCCTTGGATTCGTGAAGAGGGAGGAAAGGGTGAATTGCGAATTGGGCGAGATTCTTAGAATAGACGCTTCCTGTGAATATAAAGTACAGCGAGCAGTAAGATAATGCTAGAGTTTTTCACCAGACGTGTTTCTAATTTTATATATTTAAAGCACCATATTTTTCCTCTCTAAACAGTCCGTTGCAATTGAAACATTGCGTAATGAGTGTAAGTGAATTTTAATATGTGTAACTTCGGTATATAAAGTCTAGGAGAATTAATAAGATAATAATGGTGGATTAAAATTATGAAATTGATATAAATTTGTAGAAGTTTATTCAATTTTATACTGCTTTTATGTATAAATGAATTGATTGTTTCATATTTCTCCATTGTATTGGTTAAATAGGTTAACTCGGATTCGTAGTAGGGATGTTTATAACTAAAATTTTCTTCGTGTTTTTGACGCCATAATTTCAGGATAACGTGACGTTTTCCTTGCTAATACTGTTTGCCTCAAGAAATCAATTTAGTAATTTTAACTTTAATAGTCGTGATATGAATTTTCTGCTATTCTTTATAAGACATATATTACTTTCTTTATTATATATTGCTTTCCTTTGCCAAAGAAATGAGAACACTAAGTAATGTCATTCTAATTTAACATCATCAAAAGTAATTACAGTTAGGATTTTCCCAAAAAAATTTCAATTGAATTTTATGATTTTATGTTATTCTTGGTTAATGATTAGCTAATAAACATGTACCCAGGAATAGTTGTACATCGTTTAATGTCTATTGACATGAAATTAGAGTCATTACAGGTGATAACTGGGCGTATATTAAAGCTCCCGTAATCATAGATGTGTGGAGAGCGACATGTCTTGTTACGGCGGTTTGCGCAAACATTTTGCTCTTAACAAAAATTGACTAAACAAACGCCTTTTTATCATTTCCTTTTAATTTTAAGTATTATTCAGGTTTGTTAACGTATGTAATATCTTTACCAAGGCCGGAAAATTAGGTATTTTTTGCAGATGAAAGGACTCTAATTAAAATACCGATACGATCTAAGTGAATAATTTTAGAAGCTTTATGAATAAAACACTTGATAGATATTATTGAAACTTTTAATTAAATAGAAATTAAATTGGGTTCATCTTTTACTTTTTATATTTCTATTTTCCACGGCACTGAAAAGGCTTATGAATATCTCAATCCTACGGAAAACTACAAATTCCCAAGTATATACAACCTCTAATGTCTTAAATAAAGATACTCTACTATATGTTCGAAGATGCTATAGTCTATACAACCATCAACTTATAAACCAACTACATACTACCTTGTAATTTGTTCTTCCTGAATAATTTGTGCCAATCAGTTCTCACTGCCAACTTTCAATGTTCGTCAATTGGCTAGTCACAATAAAAGCTAGAAAATCAAATGCTCATAGAATGAAGTTACAAGATTACATGTTTTGCTTTGAGGAGACAAATTAACTGTTGATAGTATAATATTACCTAATTTTGGAACACGATTCCTCAGTATATCTGCAAATTAATGTTAATATAGAATTTAATGGTATAATTTAAGGTTGTATATCTAATTGTGAGGTTAAATCCACTTTATATATAAGTTTGAATTAAAATCTTGGCAAAACTACTCTTATTTCATCATTGTAAACTCTTCCACTTTTTACGAACCAACTTTCTCTTCTTCAATGTAAATTACTGTTATAAAATTTGTTCACTCTTTTAAGTATTTCATCTCAGAATTTTTGGATCAAGCTATTTTCCTAAATTTGATCGAGGATTTATAGGTTATATAGGTTCATAGGTTATAATTTCTGCAGAATCTTTTTACGATAAAACCATTACAGGTTCATGAAACAATGATCGATTGAAGCGGTCGTATTTAAGGAAACTACGTGAATACCAGAAGATATTTTTAATTTTGTGTATTTAAAATAAACACGCGAATGGTAAAGGCAGGTAAAAATTGAAATAAATGATTAGTATGGGATAGATTAAAAACAACGAGTCTTGAAAACTTTAATATTAAATATACAAGTAAACCTGATTTACATCGCATTGCAACTCAGAATATCACAAACGCACATTTTTGCGCTAGGCTTAGATTCATTGAGAATATGTACACAAAGAATAATACCTTGAAGGAAGGTATTTAAATAAGGTTCATTAACAGAAACATTTCCTATTGCTTTGCAAAGATTATTAATTTTCGCTTGGATATCCTGTATTATCTCCTTGGTAACGCTGTACGTAGGTGACATGCGATTCACGTTCAGAGTTTTGCCTCCTTCTTGAAGTTCGTCTTCGTGGTTGCGTCCTTTGGATTTCTAGCCCAGGACCGGAAGCTCCTAAGAAAGCATCGTCTGGTAGTGCTTCACCATGAGCTGTGACATCCTGCGAAGCAGTACCTTCACCAGTAGTTCCTTGGGCTGTAGCCCCGGTACCCGTTGGGATTGCTGTATAGCCTTGTGGGATGGGTCTCAACGCTTGTTGATACGTCACTGCTCCGTCATTACCAGGTGCGGAAGGTGGAGGAGGCTGATATGCTTGGTTTATTCTTGTCCTGTAAGTCTTATGCCTTGGAGGAGCTGGAATGAGGTATTCTTTCGGCTGAGAAAGTGCCTCACTTTGTGATTGTGAGAAGCCCGAAGGTTGGTAAACCTGCACTTGAGGATCGACAGTTGCTGAAGAATTTGACCCTGCTCACCATTTATTTGCTGGTATTCTTGCTGTTGCTGGCCGGTAGCAGTTGGGTAATGAAAAGTCTGATGCCCCGCTAATTGGTGATGTTCTTGCTGTTGTTGGGCTGGAGCAGACGGATATCCCTGCGAAATATAACTTTCAGTCGTATGATATGTTTGAGGCTGAATTTCTGCCTCCTTCTGATAATTTTGCTGTTCTACCGATTGGATTCCGCTAGTTCCAGGCTGGTAAGTTTGCACTTGCGGTTCTATATTTTGCTGTCTTAACAACGGTATGGGTGCTGGGCTCGATGTTCGATAGTATGTAGAATCAATTCCTCCTGCACTGGGTGCAGTACCTGGCTGCTCTGCGAAATTTTGAGAAATTGGCTGAGTCTTAGAGGTACGTAAATTTCCCGCAGAAGTGGCAGGAGCAGTAGCTCCTCCAGATGATGGGAGTAGTAACGAATTCTGCGGGGTAACTCTCTGATAACCCACAGCAGGTCTTTGAACATTCGACGGTTGCCTTTGAGAAATGTGATCATCCGCAGGCCTCACATCGTATCCAGCTCGAATGAGCTCTAGCAACTCCTCCTGCGTGATGGGGCGTTGTCCTCTAGGGCTTGGAAGCTTTATTACCTCTATTTTATCTTTAGCATTGTCAATGTCATCTGCAGTCTTTGACTTCTGCCTTTCACTTGATTCATCGAAAGAGGGGAGGAAAGGAATGGGACTGGGAGTTGGTGCCAGTTGATTCAGTAGTTCCTTGTCACCACGAACGACTGTCCCTGGCGTCTCCTTGTAATAAGGACCAGAACGGGATGATGAACCGTCGTTCTTTCCTGACGATCCCCCAATCTTGTGGAGAGAGGCGAGGTCATAATCGAGAGAGTAAGTTAAAGGCACTGCTTTTCCTGCTCCCTGTCGAGCAACATTTGGAGACAAAGATGAGCTGTAAGGTAAAACTTTTCTACTACCCGAAGGAGGTTCGGGTTTAGGTGTGATGGCGGGAGATGGAGTAGGACTTGCTACAGCGGCAGAATATCCTGGTCCGGTTGGAATGTTCACTATTACATTCTGTCTTGCTGGAGGAAATGTCGTTGTAGAAATAATTGACGGCTGATCGTAGTTTAGCCCTTGAGATGGAATGATGCCTGAAGCCAGGTAAGGCGCGTTGGGTTGGATTCCAAAGTACTGCTGGTCGACCACTTTACTCTTAACACTCTGCTGTTTTCCTCTTAAATCGCCATCTCCAACTCCAGTCTGTCTCAAAAGATCCAGATACTCCTGAGGCGGCGCCTGCTCCCTCGGAAGGAGACCTAATCCTCGAATAGGCGAATGAGCATTATGGCCGTGATGTGATGCTCTCAACACATATTCTCCAGGAGCGATACCGTAGGATGCTGTATAAATGGTCCTTGGGGATGATTTCCGGCTGATACCGATGGAAGAAGTTTCCAAAGGTATATTGTCATATTCGGTAGCAGCACTTCCTAATGCAAGGACTGCAACTCCTGTAAACAAAGTTCAAATTTAGAGATTAAATGACAAAATTCTACATCGGTTACGATGAATAATACTTATACATATCAATAAATGTTTTGCATACATAAGGTTCATTCTAAGAGCGAAATTTAAAGGTGTAATCCAACAAATGCCTGAGCAGCGAAAAGATATTGATTTTTTTATCTCAGGAAATTAGATATTGCGAATAAAATTAGATATTGTTAATTTTGCCATAGAATAGGATGGGATTGATATTATTTTGCAATCTAGATAACTGAAAATTCTGATAATATATATATAAAATCTGATAACTGAAAATAACATACACAGAAAAACTTGGCTAGAAAAACTTCAAATTACGAAAGAGATAATGGTAAATTGAATTTATATTGTGATGTGAAATGCAATTTATTCAACTGATAGGAAACAATTTTCAATATTAATATGTTAATCATGATATGTTTACATCCTATAAAAAAGCATAGTTAAATATTATAAGTTGCAAATTTATCAGATAAGAAAATTATGAGGCTATTATCTTATAAGATGTTAAATTCATTTTCTTGCTTTGTTCTGTATTTTTATCAGTTTTAAGCCATTTGATATTTCAACCTTAAACACTCAATAAAATATTTCACTTATTTTAAAATATTTACTATACTGTGGTGATGATACTGTAACTGATTTTCATAATATTAATTAGTAGCTACAATCAAATCACGAATATACATTGAAATACCACAAATATAAAAAGTACACGAACATAATATGCAGTAATGTAGTAATTTTTGGATTTATTATTAATAATTCACTTGAAAGATTTAGCCGGAGAAAAGGAAATTCCGTTAGAATGATGCCCTTCTGCATCACCACTGGATAACTTAACAAACTCGCAATCTTTAGCACTTCTGACGCTGATTCACCGACGCTTCAGTTTTGGATGAGCCACGATGAAGGGTTTTCTTTCCGTGTTATTCCATTTCGATGCAGAAGGTGTAGTGATAGAGGTGATACATGCGCCGCGGCATTCGTTATCGCGTTGAATACACGTGGGCAATCACGGTCGTGTCTCAGGACCATCGTAAAAAGAGCCGCGGGGCCTACGTTGCTTGTTGCCCGTGACCTTAACGTGGCCACGCCTCTCTGCGATACATTGACGCTGTTTGACCACGTTGATACAAAGCTTTTGATATTACAGTCCATTAATCTCTCACTTCGTTTTTCAAGTTATACCGAAGAATAAAAATGTAAAAGTGGCGAAAAATAGATAGATATACAAATCAGGGTCTTCAGTAAACATAGATAACTAAGGGTTGCTCTAAACTTCAGATTACATTCAGGAAATCTCCCTACCTGTAGGATGATTAACAGAGAATTTGAGTATTCATTGTTCTGAAAAGCTTGGATATTTAGCCAGCATTAAAAATCCTTAATATATAATTTAATATTAAATAAAATACTTCTGATAATAGAAACATCTACTTTGTTGGCGATACGATTATTCTACTACGAAACATGTACTGTAGCAACGAGGATGGTAAGGATGCCATTCATCACCATTCCCTCCACGATTATTCACAGATTTGCTGACCCAAAGTACGATATCCTCTCAAAAACACTTTCAAGGTATTTAGATCGTCAACACTCATTTTTCCCTGATTCTGGTAAAGTCATTTCGACAACAAATGTTGTCGCATTTTTTTGCTGAATATTTAAAGGCACGGATAACAGCCGTAAACATAAACATAGGGGAATGACCCTTAGGAGACTAGAAAAACTATCATTAACAATTATCATTAATTATATTTTCTGATTATTACTCAATTATATAACAAAAACTTTGATTTTAAGGCAAATGTTTCAAGTTAATATTTACCTCGGTTGTTTATAATTTATGATAATTCAATACAATGATGAATTAAGGAGGCAGAAAATAATAATAGTGAATCTGCTTTTCCTATGCATCGATTCAAGGTTAAGGCAATGTATTTCTCGTGCTTTTTCAGCGTAAGATTTAAAAGATATTTCTTTTTCCTGGTGATGAGTCCATAAAATATATTACCGCAACCCATTATAACTTTTTCTCGAGTCTCACCAGTAACATAAGTGACCGTGAAGTGGGCAACCTTTGGGTGAAGATGACGTAATTTCTCTTCTTTTCCTTCGGTTCTTTATTCTTTTTCTTTCATACCCGCATTCCTTTTCGATTACTACCGCTGATTTATTACATACTAGATTTCTATCTTGAGGCGCTACACTATTACGCCATTTCTTGGTGTTTTGTTTGCGTATCTCTATTTCTGCTATTAAGAGTTTTACAATCCATTTATGGAGAATCTATCGTATAAACGTAAAAGAATAGAAAAATAGATGGAATTTATGCAAAAAATTTCTTTCTTGCATGGCGAACTCTCTCATTCTTTTTCTCTCATAAAAGTTATTCATCGTGAAAGGAACTGCATAGAGTAGTTCGGTTACCACAAATTTTTTATAACCGAAATACTGAAACGTGAAATTTTGTAAGTACTCCGGATTCCACGAACATTCAGTTTTCAGTATTTCGGTTTGGAAAAATTGTTGCAAACAAAATAGGTTGAGGTAGTCGATCATATCATAAAAATTACCCCATTATTTTCCTAACAGTTAACAAATTATATATGACTTACGCTTTCCAGCAAAATTAAAAGTAGTTATCAAAGTGTTGAATAGTCAACTGCATTCTTGTCATTTCTAAGAAAGTCACACGCCGACTTACTAGGTAAGAACGCAAATGTGGAAACGGACTTCTTTTAAATGAAAATAATCTTAACCTAAACGTACCTCAGTATATTCAATATATATTCTAGATGAACCTCACGTTTATTTATTTTCCATTGAAAATATGGAGGCCTCCAAAGAATTACTTGTAAGCTTGCTGATGTGAGGAAAATTTTCCATTGGGAAGGAGTTCTAAGATTTTTACCTTTCATCATATCATCTGAATGATACTGAATACCTCAGAGTACCAAATAAAAATTTACAAGTAGTTAATCAAGTTACCATCTCTTCTGCAGTTTTAAATTAGAATTATTGCCGCTTCGAGTGTAATAGTGTATCCATTTTCTCCCACAACAAAGACGCCGCGAATAATCCTTGAAGATCTAGCGGTCACATTGGTAAGCAAGTAAAACGATATTAATTTCCACAACCTACCATCCTCAATCTCTTAGAAAATTTTTCAATTCTAAGAGTAAAGTTAAAAAATGGGTGACTTGCGTGTACCCTTTATCATTACTCATGAAATGTGATGAGAACTTTAGTTAATTACACTAAAAAGTAATGGCACACCTTATATTAATCCTTTTATTTACTTTATGGTAATTATTAATCTTTGGAAAAAACGTGTTTGAAGTTATGCATATTTTTTCTTTACTTTATTTAAAAATCTATTCAAAGATTCAGTATGGATTGTTTTTCTTTGCACTGCGGGAATCTTTAACCATGAATTATAATAACGGCAATAGTAATTTAAATGCGGATTATCTTTTCAAAGGAACATTATTGTTTATTATTTTATTTTTTCCCTAACTTATATTTTATACTTTCGACAGGTTTTAACAACATTACCATCATCAAATTTATTTAGAAAATTTTGTAATCCTTGTTTCTTTTGAAGCAAATTCATTTCGAAACATTGAATTCAAGCTATTACTTTCCTCAATATATAGCCCGACTATGAGTAGTTAATCGTTCGCAAAGAGACCACCTACATATGTTCAATAATACCTACTTAACTAGATGGTTTGATTAATTCGTATATTTGGTTGATATAAATAGTAAAATTTTGAAGTTTCCAAGTAAATCTGTAGAAGTCGATGTTNAAGTTTCCAAGTAAATCTGTAGAATTCGATGTTTTCATATAGAGTGTGATTTAATTAAATATTTTTGGCTTTACATCTTCGTAGAGAAATAAAGAAGTTAAGAGCCTTAATAAGACACGGAGACGGTTATAAGTGAATTTTAATCTACCATATTTAACATATATAAGACTTTCCTATCTGAAATGAGCATTCAAGGTACTGAATATTTTCTTTTATAGTCACGTGAAACCCCCTTTGCATGCACGTTGCAAGCCAAAATACTTCGCCAAAAACGTGATGTTTTTTTCTAAAACCCAAGACTTGAGTTGACCTGCACTACCGCTAGAAATTCGGTAGTGCATTATCACTGAAACCGTTATAAGAACCTCGCAAAAATATTTTGTTAACCCCTTGGAAAAGATTAAAAAATGTAAATGTTAAATTTGGAAAATTGTCCAAAAGAGTCCTAAAGAGATTAATAAAGTAAAATTTACGTTAATCTTCATAGGTTACTTCTCATTGAAAAAAATGAAATGCAGAATACAAACTATGACATGTCATAATTCATAACAGGTATAAAATGGAAGATAATAACATATATTTAACGGATGCGTTCCTAGAAGTATATAATTCGGGTTCGGCAAACGGCATTGTCTTCGGTCGGCTGAATTTTCCTTTTCCGTTTATCATTGGCTACATCATAAAAGGTGCCAATAACAATGACTATAGGATTCAATTACATTAGGACGTCTGTTTTACCCTAAGAATTCATTAGGTAACGAACTTTAAAAGTTTTTAAGACGATTGGTCGTAGATGAGACATCACTACAGCAGCGTGGCTATGTTGTATCTGGCAAATATGAGTATCCAAATATGAATATTCCAGAAAAATTTGGGATATCTAGATTACATTTCTTCAAATAAGTGCAATAATTAGTAGCATTAATCTCTTTTTCAAGAATAGGATGCAATTTATGTACCAGAAAGAAATAATACAGGTTGTGAAAGAAAGTGTACTTCTTATTGCCGTATGATTATTCATTTTCTTGCGTTTCCAAATGGTTAATCGACAGTTTTATTATTTGTGCAAATGAAATTAATTTAATTCAAAAATGTTAACTTCATTGGTTGATACTGACTCTATATCAACACAAACAGCATTAAGACTCATTTGAAGTACACACATTGTTTTGGACATCCTGTAAACCCTTCTTGAAAAATTTCGTTTGGAGAAAATGAGGCAAATATCAAAGACACCTATACAAGTATCGATGAATGATAATCTTTCATTCACTTGAACTCTAGAACTATTACTGTGTGTTATATCAATTACTGTGTGTTATGTGGGCGTAAGTTAAATATCCCGATGGGTAACATTGAGGTTGAAATTGGTATATACGCCTAATTAGTTTTCATAAACTTTGTCAGCAAGAATACAATCTTTTTTTGTAAAAATTAATAGTTCAATGAATTCATCGGATTGTGAATATAATAAAAGACGTCTGAAAGAGTTAAATTTTTAAATATATATGGAATAAAAAATATATCAAAAGTAATCTTCGTCAATTATTGTTAATGTTTAGATAAGCTTTATAAGACTCAATAACAATCTCATGTCTCTCCAAGAATTTATAAAGAGTCACCGAAACTCCAAAAGCCATCACATACCAACAATTTCATTCTCCAAGAGAGCATATTCAGGGGCAAAAGGTGACTCAAGCCTCAAGTCACCTTTTGCCCCTGAGGATGCTCTCTTGGAGAATGAAATGCGCATTGGGTTTCTCACAAGTATTTGATGGCTTTTGGAGTCTTGGTGACTCTTGATCAATTTTGCCATCAGTGGTGTCTCTCACTTGACTCCAAGAATTGGCATAATATTTTGTGATTTAAGAAAATAGTTTTCTTATTTTCTAAATTCACAAATTATTGATATTTTGGTGAGAAAAAGGANGGGTAACATTGAGGTTGAAATTGGTATATACGCCTTATTAGTTTTCATCCAAGAATTCCAAGACTCCAAGAATTGGCATAATATTTTGTGATTTAAGAAAATAGTTTTCTTATTTTCTAAATTCACAAATTATTGATATTTTGGTGAGAAAAAGGAGTAAACTGAGGCAACTTGATAAACATGTCTCGTCTACTCAGCTCCGTTCAAGACCTCCTTAGACTAATACTAAAGAAAATCAATTTATAAATTGAAATTTTGGTTGAAATCAGATTATCGCTATGTATATATGCTTCACATTGGAATTGAAATCATACTGTAGCTACACTCGTACAGCAAGACGAAGTTTTCATATAGAGTTCTTATCAAAAGATCCGAAGGTCCAAGAGTGTCTCCGTGACATCTACTATCATGGCTTCGCCCAAGTTATACATGATTTAAACCGTAAATTCTCCAGGCTCTTAGTCCAATATTTACATTTTCCATTACAAGAATTATAAACTTCTCCACGTGACATTGATTAACTTAATATTTGAACTCGCAAAGCCAAACCAAACAAAATCTACGTTTGGTTTCCACGGTCTCAAATCTAAATATTAGCAAGAAGGTGATTTCAGGATGTAGCGCGGTGCTTTTTTAAAGTCGTGGAAAACGAATTTGCGGACAAAGAATAATTTTACTCTCTCTCTATTTCACCTCTTCCCTCTCCCAAAACCTCTCTCAAACCCTTTCATCAGCATTCTCCTCACAGAAGAGAAGTCCATGGCTTTTCTTTTTCTTGGAATAACATCAAATGCCCCCTTCAGCTCCGAATTTCTCTCTCTTCCACAAACCGTTCGAAACGTAATTCTTTGCCAAGATACGGCAGAATCTATCTCAGAAGCACCGCAATGGAACGCGTGACAAAAAGGTCTGCGTTGCGTTTCCGCTGGAGTTTGCCCAAAAAGAAAAGCTCCGTTGTTCCGAAATAAGCTATTTGAAAGGCGGAATACGATCATGGCCCGTTAGCCCGCTATTATTCGCTAGAACTGGAGGAATGAAAATTTCGTCTCGTGGTTTGACCGTTACGTGGCCACTTGGCCTTCGATTGAAGCGTTGGGGGTACCGCACTGAGGATGAGGTGGGTCCATTTCTGTAATCGCGAGAATATCGTGCGCTCTCGATTCGATGGAGAGAAAGTGGCGATCGCTTTAGCTTGTTGCGGCAGAAGACAATAAAGAGTTTCACTCGAAGGATGCGATCCAAAACATCTTACGTGTCGATTGGTAAATAGTTTCTCCCTAACTCCACATCCCGGAAATCAATTGGAAAAAACGACGGAAATTAGATCCAATGCCATTTATTTCATCGCATCGCACAGGAGTGAAAAATTGTCTCTTTCAAACATATAACGAGCGCGAAACAAATGAATTGGTCTTTGAAATTTTTGCAAAGTATAAGGCGAGTAAAATACAAACATATATGAGTCCATGTATTACCATGAATGCAACACTACGTTGTGTTCTAATTCAATCCACTTAATAAAATCTGAACTACAGAAAAAATGCTGCTTTATGTAAGTATTCTATCCCAAAACCTGAATTTTACTCAAGACAAATACATCACAAGTAAATAAAAATGAAAGAGTTTTGTCTATTTATTTCACATTATTATAACCATTTAATCCAACCCATTTTTTTAATTGAATCCTTTTTCTGCAATAGAGAACGGAAGTATTTGACTTTCTGAATTATCTTCACCTTGGAGAGCTAAGTAAAAAGTATATATATAAATGTTTTATTGAAAATGATTGGTTTGAACTCGAATCCAATCATCATCAGGCTTAGTAAATATTTGGAAAATATTGAGTATATGTACTTTATGCCAGGTTATGACTAAATGTTAGTCGAAATCGGTCGTTTGGAATAAATCCTACTAGGTTTTAGATTTCATAGCCAATGATTTTACTAATTCCAGTTATGGAATTCCACATATAATTCCATTCGTCGGTCAACCGCACTTCCTACCTTTTCTAAATATCCTGAAATTATTATTCTTCGCAGTTAATCCTATTGAATTGGTAGTGAATGTCCTTGTGTACTTTTGTGCACATTTCGTGTTTGCGGTGCGATAAAATTTCATGAAATATTATGATTTATAGTACGACTTCAATGTACCAATAAATATAGTCCTGTGATCTTGGCGATGCATAAAATGAATAAAATACAACAAAATTATAAATTATCATTGGAAATGTACATAAATATTTGTCACAAAAGAGAATTTGTCTGATTCGAATGATGTGATGTAACGATCAGGATGTATTTTCAACCTGATGAACGAGTTTCACGAGATTCTTTCGCATATCTGTAAATGGTTCGCTATGTGTACTATTTATACTTATGTATTCATTTCATACAGTTTTATTGGAGACGTTCTAAGAAAATTATTTTAAATTGAGTCCATCTCGAAACCAGTATTCTCGAATAACTTTCCAACCAATGTATCATTTCTTGATAAAGCCATGGAAGGCTGTCATATGTCGTGGGAATCTTGTAAAAGGAAGTGTAATCAGACTACCATAACAATTATAATTAGGTCAGTTTGCTAAGCAGCTGACGCAATTTCAAAGGTGCCTTATTACTCATCAGAATTCGTCAAGTTTCTCCTCCTTACTCCTACATATTTTGACTCTAAGATCCGGTCCTGCAACTTAAGCTGTGAGAGAATCAGGCATTGCGTCACTTAGTCGATCTTAATGTCAAGTATCTCTCGCTCCGCCTTGTGAAACGGTCTATCAATAGCATTTTGATGCTGTAAGAAAAATATTAACTTTGGCTTTGCGTAAGTTCTCAATATAAATAGGAAATATGAATTGACTAACAATTATCGTACTCTAATTCGTCCATGAACCTGATAATGACTATCCTTTGCCAAAACAAGTCGTTCTTGATTAAAATATAAATTTTGAGGAAAAAGCACCATTCAAAGTGTAATGTACTCAAAGAATTTTTTATTGTAATAAAAAGTAATATATTTAGGAAGAATTTGGAATTATTAATTTTTATTTACCAATATGACAAGACATAAAATCCATAATGGATGATTCAAATGATCCTTAAAGATATGTGATTATTTCATAGCAAATTTAGTCTAAGGAATTTCCTTTTTCTCCAAAGGAGATGTATGCTAGCTCTTGTATTGCAGTATTCTTTAGAAATCATATACTAAAACTCGCTACTACTTTTTTACATACATGGTAGCAATCTAAGAACAATGTTTACAAGGATAGCACTTTACATTAAGACAGATTTGACAAGAGAACACAAACAACTCTCATTACATTTTAAAAAATGATCAAAACAAAAATATTTGCATACATGCATCCGCCACCTCCGCTCCTTTGATATGTTTAGCACCTTTCTTTTCGGAAGTTACCGATATTCGGAGTCAGAATTCTGTACGAACCATGTAAGACTACCGTGAAATCATTAAGAATATTTTTAATCAATGTCCTCAGAATTTATAAGGAACATAAAGAGTATATGAAAATTGAAAATTACAGATCACCTTTAGAAGCGCAGCACACGTGGTCACAACAATCCGCGAAGCGAAATCTTTACACAGGTTTTCAATATTATTATCCGAAGCAACGGAATGATGATAATTAATACCTAAACTTCTCCCAATAGTCATACTTATCACAAATCGATGGATCACATGATTCGGAAATTTTCCAACTAATGAGACGTTGCTAAATACAAAGAAAGGAATGTCATTAATTTAACTGTGCTACTTAATTACCTAATAGTAAAATCCACCCCATGGCTCCACGGTGGCTAAGACAGGAGTCTGCAACGTAGGTCCTCGGGTTCTGGAGTGCCTTGCCGAGGGACACAGGCGCCTTTATAGACTGGCGGCCTCAATGGGAGGGGGAGTGGGATGGAGGGGCAGGCAGAGTCGGAGGTCGGTGTGGGCCCCAGCCGAAGGAGAATGTTCGCCCAATAATTGATACGCGTGAACGTAGAAAGGGGTTCCCGCCGATTCCCTCCGTTGCCCTCCGTTCGGAAAAGATGGGGGCGTGGTGCCTGCTCCCATCACTCCACAGGGCGTCTCCCGAAGGTGTATGTTCCAGAGGACGACTTGCGCGTGCCGCATTCAAATGCGATGTCTCTCACGAGGTTCCAATTGGTGCGGATTCCCATCTAAAATTCCCGGAATCACTCACTTCTTTACCAGCCTTTTATCGGGTGGGTTTGCAATGGGAGTACGTACACGCATCTTAGGCATACCTCAATGCGTTGCCGCAGGCGTTCTTAGCGAGACATTCTCGAGGTCATCCCCTCGTTTTGAATGCTTGATTTTTCTCTAGGTGCTTTATGCTAGAGAAGGGGTTTACCCTTCTCAAGGTTAAACCCCTTCTCAATATAAATTTACGAGAGCTAGGAAAGAAGTAGCTATAACCTCCATACAATGGCTGCACGATTAAGATTAATTGTTGACAACGATTGGAGGATTTGGAGAAGAATTGAAACGGTTGATTCCGTAACAACTAGGGCGGTCATAATTTTTCAAACTAAGAAATTTGCTTATGGCTGGAGGACCTCAAATTAAAAACTAGCAACAACTTTTCTTACGATAGCTTTAATCTGTTGGATGTTTAACGATGATCAACAGGCTATTGAACAGAATTAGGGCACTTATACGTAATTAGTTTACTGTTTATTTTACATAGGTATAGCCCCTAGACCACCCCTCACTTTGGCAAGTTTCTAAATCGGCTTCTACCGATGGAAAATTTATTTTCAGAAATATCTCTCAATTACAACTAAAAACAGATCGTATTTTATTTTACCGCTTCAATATTTTAAGTTTGCCCGTACTTCCTAAGGATATACGATAAAGTAGAAACTATTTTTATACATTCAATAAGTAAATTCTATCATATTCGGCCGTACTTCGTGGAAAGACATTCTAAACACAAAGAAAAGAAACTCCGTAAATTTCTACACCAAAGTGTGGAATTTAATAGGATTTTACTGGGCACGAATCAATTTATGAGGATGTATTCCAATTCCATCTACAAAATTTTTCTGGAAAACGAAGATTTTGATGAATAATCCGTAAATATATCAAAATTTCAATGCCTAAATTTTTAAAACAAAATATATATTTGAGGAATTGAAGTATTGTATCGTGTAATTAACTATGGTAATTATCTATATTTATTACAGTAGTCATAAATTGATTTTTTAACTTCATACGAAATACTTACATCCTCAAGCAGATATACGTACATATGAAAGTTCGATTTTGTGAAATTAAACCTTCCGAGGAATTCAATACTTGTTAAGAAATATCTTAGGCTCAAGAGGAAATGTAAAAAATAACACTGATCTTTCGTCTGGTCATGGGTTAAGGTTTTCGGTTGAAGGAAACGGTGCATTTTTATCCGATCATCCTATTTCAGTGTAAGATAATTCAACCATTGACAATCGATAAAAGAGTAACTCAAGAAGAAAATTCAGTTGTTGAAGCAAAGGCTAAAACTGCTTGGCATTCATCCGAAAGAACAATCGCTGAAAACCTTACGTTCATTGACAACCGAGTGTTTCATCCGAAGATAAGATTCTCCAAAGACCTTGAGGCTCATTTTTGTCTCCAGGGCAAGGAAGATGTATCTCTTAAAATATGGCGAAGGTCAGGCATCGGTATTCCTCCGAGAGGTCTACCTACTTTTTCCTTAGCCCCTCTCTTCTTTTGATCAACTTCTTACAAGAAATGATTAAATGATGCAACGTAATTGCTTATATCTCACCACTCCTCGCCTCGTGAGTCACTTTGCCTTTACCACTTTCGTACGTCAGAGGGGTTCCCGTCTGATAACATTTTTTCCCTCTGGTTTATAAAAGCATTGATTTTAAAGAAGGAACTTTTTTATTACTAGTTAAAAGAGTTGAAGGCAATTCCTTTCCCGCATAAAAAGTTTCTTAAGAGTATCTGAAAAAATACTGGGTTTCAATAAATATTATTTTGCATTCATACGAATATACGCGTGAAAGAAGCACGTGGGAATCTTAAAGATTTGAAATTTTGGGAATGTTAATGTGCAAGCGCTGTGTCGTACTGACTCAGCAGTGGTTTGGGAATCGAATAACCAGTGGCAGAGGGAAACTGTATCACTCTTGTTGAAAAATGACGGGATCTGATGATTAATCTAGCATAAGCACATGCTGTTTTCAAGTAGTTGTGTAGAGTGAGAAAATCGAAATACTTAAAATAATACTTATAACTCGTACTTAGGGGTAACGTGGCAACGAGAAGCTCAAAATAAAGAGAATTGCACTTGGGGAAGCCTAGATCCGACGTCGGATTGAAAATAAAAGAATACATTCACAGATAGAAAATCGTGTGAATAGGAAACTGGATGGTAGAACATTTTCACAAATTGAACGCGAGAAATCCTCGCGAGGGACATGAGCAAACTGGTTGCAGTTGGATTGATTTGTATGAGGAGTATTTGTGGCTAAACGGGAAGGACAGTCATCAATGACTGGGTAAATTAATATGGAATAAAAGAAAAATTACGTAAACCAGTATGAAAGAAGTGTTTTACGTTCGTTTGGAAGTAGAGAAAGGATGTAAGAAAACAGAATGATGATGACTGTGAATAGTGAAAATAATAGTAATACTAAAAAGAGAAAAAGACTGAGAAAGTACCGGCTGAATAAGACGAATGAGATCAAGTAGAAAAAGCACGTAAGGAGTATAAAGAATAAAATATTTTACCCTACGCCTGTAATCAATTTGCAAAAAATCGATATAGATGTAGAATATATGTAAGTTTTTATGATTGGATCTGAAGCGGAAAAGGAGAATTTTAAATAAACTAGATTAATATTGAGTTCACCTCTGTTAATTTGATTATAATATAATAATACAAAATTGTCAGCTGAACTATGTAAGAAATATAATATTACTGCTTTTCTAACTAGATTCTATTTAGTTATTTGGAAAAATATTCCTGTAAGTTGGCAGTATAGCATCTAAATGAAGCTTATATAAAAATGATCTTTCAATACATAAAGAATCTAATGATCTTTCTCCGCAGTATTTTTAAGACAAATATTCAGATCTACTACCAGCTTATAAAATTCATGACCTTTGATAAACTTACGCAACTCATGATGAAAGAATTTATCGTGACTATGATGTTTGCAACTTTAGGATTGGGTAATATCAGTCCATATTCAGATTCTCTTTCAATTTTTATTGCATTACGATCACATAATCATGCTTAAGGTCGAAAGATTTGTATGGGTTATTTTTCGTTAGATTGTTTTCTTGCTAAAATATTTGCCATTTCCAGTCTTTCCGTGTTAAAATCACAACAAAATTCCCTTAGTGTTACTAATACAGCTGAAAGTTTTCGACAACAAGGGAGATTCGTCACGATAAGACACGTGGCATCACCTGATTGATCTGTTATTTTTTGAGGGGACTCAAAATATAGTGATGTTCTAAAACTACCTCACTTCAATTTTTAGTTGCAAATTTCACGTGTTTGATTTGATTTATCTATATATTTGGCTTAAATCTTCATATAGTATTTGTTATAGAAAAACTATAGCTTATCGTGCATGTATCATTAAAGAAACAGGCTGGAGATGACATCAATTTCTCCAATGTGAGTTTTAACCTTCAAAATAGCGAAGTGTTGTTCACCCATCTTAACGAGAAAAGAGAATGTTTATGTATCTTTGTTAACTGGCTGGCTGAATCGACTTAGCCTTGAACTCCGTTGACCACATTGACTCATAGTCAGTCTGATTCTACGTAAAACACGCCTGTTCTCTCACCGTCTTCCTCATCTTTTCCGGTTTCTTGGTCATATCGTTCAAAACGGCGGCCGCAAAATTCACGATTTTCCTCCTCTTCCATCGTACACACGTACTACTTCTGGGAGCTGTTGAAAGATTATGAAGGTCGACCCGTGACTTAATCCCTTAATCGCACGAGAAATATGCATAAGGACCAATGATGGGAAGACAACTTTCACTTTTCCCCTCCCTGCTCGCTTTTATAGGCACTCGGCGGCTTCTTAAGCCAGGCCCCTCGAGCATTTCAACTGTACCTCCCTCTGTAACCTTCCTCAGTATTTTAGTGATTACAGTTTTTGCGCACGCAGACCAAGAGAGAAAATTGCTTTAAATTATGAATATGAAAATTGAATCAAAGATGGTATTTACCGTGCAAATCCATTGAACACTTTTGATAGATTACATGGCAGAGAAAAATTTCAATGCCAGATAAGAGGAACTATATCGTGCATGATCTCTGAGGGACACCCATTACACTACGATTATTACGTAACAAAGGAAACCTCAATCTCTTTAACTGTTTGTATAATCCCTCAATTGATTATATCTATCTCAATTCATTGAAATAGGATTTATGAATCAACAGTATCCGTAATGTTTCCCGCATTGAGATTGAATCTTACGCATGGTCTATATTGGTTGCATAGGCCTGCTTATGAAATTCTTGGTTAATCCATAATGAAAATCGAATCTAAAGAATAAAACTAATGTTATTTTTATTGTTAAATAAAATTGTTGATAAACTCGAGAGATGAAGATACATATCTGTAGAAATAGATATAACTAGATTTTTTCGTTCGGTTACTTGGAACATTTTTAATATTTTTCATATAAAATCAGAGAAGGATAAATTTCTGTACATGTTTCGCAATCTGAAAACAAGCACGACTAATATATTTCTGAGAGCATACTAGTAATATAAAATGAAGTCA
The DNA here is from genome assembly GCA_000376725.2 of Ladona fulva. Lineage (NCBI taxonomy): Eukaryota > Metazoa > Arthropoda > Insecta > Odonata > Libellulidae > Ladona > Ladona fulva. The sequence goes on along the minus strand of KZ308762.1, from coordinate 91,969 downwards.
ATCAGAAAAAAATGCTCTACTGCATATTCATAAATCCTCTTATAGAAATTTACTAATGACTATCTTTCCTATCTTTATTTCAACGTGGTATTATATCACTTATTTAATACTGTTTTCAATTGAAATTCCCATATTTGTTGTTCTTCACACCATTCCTTTTTAATTATAATGCTGCATGGTGAAGAACACGGACCAATTAATTTTTATCGTATCTTTTGCTGAAGTACTAAGAAAAATGGCGTTATTTGAATATTTTCTTAAAATAATAATTTGTAATGGTTTACTTTTTTTCGTTTCTCAATTAGTTTAATTCAGTTTTCAAATTTATTCCATATACATTTATTCAAAACCAATTTGAAAAGTACAAAAATTATATTTATAAACTCTAGAGTGACAATCGTATCATCCTATCCTCTCAGATTTTCCTTAAACTTCTTGGAAACGAAATGATGGACTGCAATTATCCCCACGCACCTCTAAAAATGTCCTCCTTGGCTCTGCCCATCTGCATAGAATCTCTAATTTTATACTCCCTGTTGAAAAAAGAGGATGTTTTAAGACGTATTGTCCTTCGCCACTCTCTCTTAAAGGTTTTTATGACCTAAATGTACCCCAGTTTCAGTTATCGCAGCTGCCAATTCTCGTATCGTGATTTCTTTTAAAGGCGTCAACTTTTCCTTTATACAGTATTTTACCACCAAAGCGTATTTTAAGTTTCCAAATAAAGTTAAGAATAAATTGATGTCGTTCATATTGAAGTCGCTCGTACCTTGAAGGAAACAACTTCATTAGATGTTACAAGTATTAGTCCTAACGCTCTCTTAAAATTACACTTGCCGAATTCCTTGGTAACTACGTCTATATAGACGTAGATGACAAATTCCAAATGATTGCTTTTGAGAATGTGGCCAGACGAACTCTATTTATTCAATTAAATTGATGAAATTCACCTTATGTAAGACCTTAAATAGAGTACTAAAATACCAAATTGTTGTTTAAGGACATAATAGCCGATTTTAAATTTTCTGGGCTAAATGAATTTATATTTAATATTACCATTACTGTTAATGCCACCAAATAGGCGACATGTAAACCCTAAAAGTCTTACATTATAATAGAAGAAAATTAGCCGCAGTCAAATATTCACCAAAATTCAACCGTAAAAGCTCAAAAAATAACTTTATATAATACACATACTAATTATCCTGAGATAGTAGAGCGATAATTCCTAAGTCTAAGAATTGATTTTTCAATTACATGTTATGAAAAATAATCTACATCTGATACCCCGAAACTAAATTTTCAACCTAGACACCCGAGATGCAATCCATAGAGTAGAGTCCAGTAAGGTATTCTGTCTCAACTTAAGCTTAATCCAAAATCTCGTGGTTAGATAGATATTTGTTAATTATATACGCTAAACAAAGGTCTAAATACGTAAGATGTAATTTTCAGCAACCTTAACCCCATGAATGAAGCGAGAAAGTAGTGCAAGAAGATCTTTTAAATCGATTTCATTCCTCAGATCTTGCAACCACTGATATAGATATCATGTGCATGTATGTATTGCGTCCGGTAGATGGTTTAGGTGAATTTCCATTGGCATAAATATCTTCCAAAATCCATGGAGTTATCACTTTTTATTCGTCATTAATACGTACTTACAAACGATCATATCATTTTAACGATGGAATAGATTAGAAGAATTCTAGGGATACCAGCCCGGAAAGTGGGGGACCAGGGTTCGAGTCCCAGTCACGTCGATATTTTTAACTTCAGTTCCTCAATCTCATTCGTTTCATTAATGATACTAGTAATTGCAATAATACGTTTTCTTTGTTGCTTCAAGCAATTAAGAACTAGAATTTTCAATTTCGTTTACATATTTGAGGAAAGGCGACTAAAGGTCATTTGCTATCTGTAAATACTTAATAACGCCCTCGAAATTCTTTAATCGTATCTGTTTCGAATCAACCTTCCCTCTGACTAATATTACGTATATAGTTCGTCCCGCTTACGGATTAAGCGAGTCGCACGATCCCACGTCGCCGATATTCAATAATCCGTGACTTTCGTTGGCTCTGTCGTATCTACCACACGCGAACAAGATTCTCCCTCTGCGAGACGTTGCATCACTACAGATCACGATTTTCCTACTCACCTCCCTCCCCTTCTCCTCCTTGTAGCCTTTTGCATACACCCTGTTGCTTTACCCTCCCGTTTTCCACTCAACTATCCTCTTTCCAGGCGCCGCTCTCAAACTACATCTTTCGTACGGGACCCGTTTCGCGTCGTAGTTTGGCAACGCCTCTTTCGGGACCTTCGATAGGGGGTTAAGCATGGAAGGGTGGGACCGGTGGATATGAGGTTCCCGCCTTCTCCTAACCTCCCAACCAGCAAACCCCCTTTCCACTTCTCCGCCACCCCCGCAGTTACACTCTTTTGTTGCGGCGCGCCGTCGGCTCCATCCACAGCCGCCGGTTCAAGGCCCCAGAGGGGCCCACGCCCGATCCGCGCTCTCCTCTGGAAAATGTGAAGAATGTATTCGCGGATTCATCCTTGTGTAGTCAACTCAGAGGATATTCAGAATACTCTCAATTATGCCAATAAGTTTTATTTTAAATCTCATAGTCCAAAATCCCACGTGCTAGTTCTGATTAACCCGAAGAAAAGGGGGCGTAGAGCTGAATAATCACAGGATTGCTGATTGTCGTGAGTTATAGAAGCTATGATTTCCTATATTATGTTTTAAAACCATGAACTTTCCTTATTTATATTCGTTAGCCGTTCTACAAATGAGCATTACTTTTATTCGTATTAAGCATCCCTAGGAATATGGAGACTTCAACGCACGGCAAAATTTGTGGAAAGGAATTGTACGAGTAACCTTATAAAATTTTCTAAACAGAACTGTTCTGATCACAGTAATGATAGCGAGTAACAGTAGAAAGGTAGTAGTAGTGGTGATAGTATTGTTAAAAAGTGCTTTGACAGCTTCGGTCATTTCGTACGTAGGCTCCACCGGGAATCGAACCTGGGACCCCTTTCACCGAAGTGGAACGCGTAACCCACTTCGCTATCCGGGAGCAGAACAGTAGAAAAATTTAGAGGAAACTCCACTTATATATCATTACCAGGGCACTACATTCCATGACTCATGAAAAATTTCCCTTTGAGTATTTACTTCTCATAAAACAACATATTCAGGAAATTTTTCTATTGAAATACATTACTTACTATCGCTCAATAAATATAGTGAGGCGTAAACACTGTATTAAGATCGGCTAAATATCTAGTGAGAGCGATAAAATTCGTAAATTTCGATATAAAAATAGGAAAAAAATTTCTTCAAAAGTGTATAATTTACAGTCAGAAATATGTTTCCAATCCTAAAATTGGCACTTTTAATATCTTACTTTACCATCTTCTGCGACAGAACAGATGTGACTAACGTATTTTTATAAGATTAAAATCTTTTTCATCCTATTTCAGCAATTCTGTAAGGGGAATTCTCTAAAATTCTCAAGGTTCATAGTAAATAGTAAAATGCTTAGACATAAAAAATGCGTTTGTTCCATCACTTTCCATGATAAATCTCATATTTTATTTCCATTTTTCCACTACGATTGATAAAACTTAAAGTAAAATGTATTATCTTCCCAACAACAACATTAATTTTCCCAATTAGTCTATATATTTATTTCTTCATAATAGCCTTCATGGCACATGTTATAATCGCGATTCAGGCATCAAAATTCCATCGCACCATTTTCAACAAACTTTCTTGGTAGTGCTCGTGAACTGTCTTTCTTAAGAAGATCTTACAGTAGCTTTTGGAGTGTTGATAGCAAATAGTAAAATTTATTAGATTATCGTGATGTGGCTGTTCTATTGTCTGCAGCTTGAAAAAACATATTTATCCTTTGAAAGAGAACCTCTACTTCTTTTCTTCCCAGTGAAGGCGATATTCCTTCTTATTTCCCTCTTATTCCTTCGACAATTTTCTACAAATTACCGCCGATATTCGATACCCGAAGTGCAAGCTACGACACGATTTTCCTTCTTAACTGCAACGAAAATACAATTGGCATATAATGATGATTTCGCCCAGTGATGTGTGAATTATACTATGGCACGATCAAACTACCTTCAAGCTCCATCGAAGCTGTGTGATTTGCACATTACATGATTTTGACTCAGCTAATTGCTAGACACTCCTCACTCACCTGACAGAGGTATGTTTTGATAATCGGTGACCACAGCCGTTTGGCGATGACCTAAGATAAGGGGAATCTGATTGTTATACGCCTTGTCGGATCCTCTGCGAACTACCTGCCGATCCTTGTTTTGGCGATGGTCGAGAAGGCCAAGGAGATAAAGATGTGCAGAAGGAAATCTTCGATCACGGGCGTAGATAAATAGTCACGTGTACGCAGTGGCCGCCAGAGCTCTTCCCTGCCGAAATAACCTCGGGAATGCTTCGCACGCCTCGAAATCACCTCTTCTGAGGTTATACTTTCTCCAAGAGAATTTTGACTTTGGCCTCACTGACCTACTGTTGGGCGGGCGACAGCTGTTTTACGTTGGTGCTCGCTCTTGGTGGACAGAATGAAAGCAGCTGACCTGAAGTGAAAAGGAAAAGGGGCTATTGCTCAAGTTTTTTATCACTGTCCGTGGTTATAGGGGATGCAGTAAAAGATATCGAAAAGGAATTCATGATTAACTTTATTTTTATAAATTGATTATTAATTAGTTGTGTCAGTTCAAAGCGAGTTTTAGACGTTACAATGGACAAGTCTGCCGGTCGCATGGGTATAAATGAATGTTTCTCATTTCTAATGTAGAAATAAACGTTTCTNTCTTTTACGGTATTATAATATCAAAGCCTCAATCGTCTTAGTCTCAATCTCAATCTCATTTAGTCTAACTGCAAGAAAACATTTTCGTACACGTTTTTATACACATCGCTGCTAATAACTGAATTATTTATGGTACGAGACCAAACAAAATGTAGCTCATACTGTTAAAAAGCAGCAGTCTCTACTCTTTGAGCTACGTTAGAAATTAAAAAGTTTCTAACTTACTGAGATTGCATGGAGGTGGGTTACTCAGGACTAGTTCCGAGGTGCGATTAAATTAGGCGATCGCGTACACTCTATTAATCAGGGTATAGATTTGTCTACAATTTTACTGTAATTGTAATAGAGAAAAATAGTACATGTTAAATAAACGAATAATTAGAAAATTTAATCCCATTGGCTTAATTAAAAGTATCAAGTGAAATCTGGTGGAATTTCATTTTAAAAAAACGAAGAAAAAATCAATGATTTACTTTCCACAGAATTTATTACTGCGACCATGGTTTCGGTGCAAATTTACACCATCGTCAGGCATTGATTTTTTCTTCGTTTTTTTCCCATTGGCTTAGGCATGATTGTTACAAGATCCTTTCCTTCCGTAGATAAATTAACCCTAACCTTTACTTAAGATTAGATGTAGCGTTTCCCTTAGGTGGTTTTTATGAAATTCAGCATTCATTTTGATATTCATTTGGGTCTACGAATCTAATTAATTTAACATAGTGTACGGTTGCTTTAATGTTCATCACGGGACCAAGTCTGCAAAATATGTGAAAATAACAGATTACCTTTATTCTCGTGTGTCACGTATTTTAGCACTTGGTAGCAATTTTTGGGATGCAATTCGCACATTATATAGAGGGCTCTCACGCAAGAAGATACCTTGAAATATATTTAACGATTTTCTGAGATCTCTAGCTTGTTTGTTTTCTTCAGAAACATCGTCTTGAAATCACCACCAGAAATTATTCCACCTTAATTCTAGTTTCAGTTTCAGGAAATAATTTCATATATTGAGAAAATTTCAGCTATGCACATTGTACATCCCTTCTTAGTACACATATATTTCTTATTATAATTTCTCTTCCATGTGAGGGTTGAATACTTCAGAGAGTACTTCCCATGATTCTCATCTCTGAGTAATTTATTCAATTGCAAGTAAAAATGATTTTTACAGGATCTCTTCTAATTCTCATTATAATTAAGGTCATTACAATTCAAGATTTCCTTTTGTTATGTCTCCAAATATTTTTCAAAAATTAAAAATGTGCGTCTCAATGCGTGAATGGCAGGAATTTGATTTCAAAGATGATTGTAGTTTGAATAGATATGTAATGGCAGAATTACTGTTTCGCTGTTCTGTAGCTCACTATCATTAAGTCCGAAACTTTGAGGTCGAGAGGCTAATTTTGTCACGGGGAACTCTGCTTACAGATTTCGACATCGCCGAAGAGTTTTTCATTGTTCTCCAGCGAAAGGCATTTCCGAGATGGAAGTCCATTTCATAATACGAATTGGTACTTCGAGGTGGAATTGCTTTGTAAGATACAACGAACTCAAAGTAAACTAAGTTTAATCCGAGCCAGACGCTCTCCCCTAACCAGTGATCTTCAGCAAAAAGAAAGTGAACTTAAAGTGATTAATATAAAACCATGGATAAGACCCTGAGTCAGGAGCCATGAACATATTTCACATATTTCCGGAAGGAAGTGAATTTATTCGTCGTCGTCAAAGTAAACTAAGAATGCGTTAATCAACTGAAAGGAATTATTACCTTATATTCTTTTGAATCTTATTACAAATAAAGCAAAGCATTATCTAAAGGTGTCTCCTCGATGTTAAATGAATAATTCAAAAATAAACGCCCGATAAACAAGTTTTCTCAGATATAATTCCACATAAGAGGTGACAAAATTGTGTAAGTATTTCATACGAATTTAACAGCATTTGATGGAATCCTTTTGTTTCCTTTCAGCCATACTACGAAGGTAGGAAGAGGTATAGTACATCGCCTTTACAAATTACTCTAACTTTAAAGATCGGATGATGAAATCCATTAAGAAAAGAATCGAGTCATGAAATTCATAATTCATCTTCCAGATTATAAAATAGTTAAAAATCTACGAAACTAAGGAATAGTTATCTGTTTTTCCGGATACCACATTACTGCATTAAAGTATAAGAAAAGACAAGGCATCGTTTGATTAAGAAATTGCAGAAAATTATTGAAGTTCGCAAAATGTGGGAAGGGTCCAAAAGTCGAAAACAACAAAGAAATTCAGTTAAGGTTGTAAAAAAAAGTAATAGCCCTTCCAGACTATGGATAGTGGAGATTCTTAGAGACGGATATGATTTTCTATGTTGAATTTTACGTAATTTAATATTTGACCCTTTCCACGGAGAACGAACTCCTATTTTCATCGGTAGCTCCTTTGAATAAGAGAGCAAAGCGATCTTCTTGATGGTGTGGGTTGACACGAAGTAAATAATGTGTTACTCAACAGCAAGCTTTCATCTCTAACTCCCCGATTTCCTTTTCCGGGTTCTCATTCCAATAGGTTACATGTTCCAAGCTTTCGGTACTTGCGAGCAAGATAGCAATAGATCTTGAATCCACCTATTGCAATATATCTCTAGAATAAAACCAGGAGTCAGCGACACGCAGACGATGCGGAAACTAAACTGAATGTAAATCATTAAAAAATATTATTTAAACCTTTTAAATGAGTGCTAATCGTCGTATGTTATTGCAGAACAACGTCTGTGATCTGTAAAAGTCACTTACCCTTTGATTTCCTAAGGGAACCTTCTACTATATATTCTTTAACAGGGGATAGGGTTTTCAACAGAATGATTTACAAATACGTTTATTTCCGTAAATATAGGAATATTTTATCCAATTCCTCAAGATTTCGAGGAAGGTTAGCAACATCTTGGAATGAGCTTCTTTATGCAATCTAACTAATTAATCGTGTCGTTTTCCTTATGGAACCTTTGCTGATATTAGTTTCTCGAGGAACCTCAATCGTCTTAGTCTCAATCTCAATCTCATTTAGTCTAACTGCAAGAAAACATTTTCGTACACGTTTTTATACACATCGCTGCTAATAACTGAATTATTTATGGTACGAGACCAAACAAAATGTAGCTCATACTGTTAAAAAGCAGCAGTCTCTACTCTTTGAGCTACGTTAGAAATTAAAAAGTTTCTAACTTACTGAGATTGCATGGAGGTGGGTTACTCAGGACCAGTTACGAGGTGCGATTAAATTAGGCGATCGCGTACACTCTATTAATCAGGGCATAGATTTGTCTACAATTTTACTGTAATTGTAATAGAGAAAAATAGTACATGTTAAATAAACGAATAATTAGAGAATTTAATCCCATTGGCTTAGGCATGATTGTTACAAGATCCTTTCCTTCCGTAGATAAATTAACCCTAACCTTTACTTAAGATTAGATGTAGCGTTTCCCTTAGGTGGTTTTTATGAAATTCAGCATTCATTTTGATATTCATTTGGGTCTACGAATCTAATTAATTTAACATAGTGTACGGTTGCTTTAATGTTCATCACGGGACCTAGTCTGCAAAATATGTGAAAATAACAGATTACCTTTATTCTCGTGTGTCACGTATTTTAGCACTTGGTAGCAATTTTTGGGATGCAATTCGCACATTATATAGAGGGCTCTCACGCAAGAAGATACCTTGAAATATATTTAACGATTTTCTGAGATCTCTAGCTTGTTTGTTTTCTTCAGAAACATCNGACTTCATGCATCGCGTGTTTCGCTCTTTCGCGGTTAAAGATCGCAAAATTGGCTTTGCCGTGTTTGTTAATTACACTGAAAAATATTGATTGCGTTACACCAACAAAAAATATTTGCATGTTTCTTCGGACGAACGTAGATAGGATGTCAATAAAGGTAAGAGTATAACTAATGGGGACAAACATAAGTAGATAAAAATATGACCATACAATGGAGCAGTGAAGGATAGAGAAGATTTGATAGCATCACGAAAAAGACGAAATCTTCTGTGTAATCAATCGCTCAGAGTGACTGTAAATTCTCATGTTTCAAGTTCACCTTGATTTTTTCGTTGACATTCATATCACAGTTTATGGTGTGTATTTTTGCTGTATTAACCCTTAAGAGTTAAACAGCCTTCACCTATTTTACAGATTTTTTTACGGAGTCAATTTCTTTTACTTTTCAAGTAATTTATATCATTAGATATATCGTCTTAAGTACAATTACTACATTTTTAGGGAACGTAAGGCCCTCAAGACAAGACCTGTATGCAGATTTCAACAGCGATCTTTTGTTGATTTTTCGCTTATTTTTTATTGCAGATAATTACATATTCTCTCGAAAATGTTTAACTACTAACCATAATTTATATTCATTTGCAATGATCGGGAAATTATACGTAACAGAATATTCCATTCCATCATGTATATTTTTTGTTATTACTCTTGCATTATGACAATGACATTAGTAATTATTAATTAAAGAATTATAATTAACAAAATGAAAGAAAGCTAAATAAACTATAGGATTATGTGATGAAAACATGTTGAAATGAATTGGTTCATTGATAAATTTATTTCTTATTCATTTCCAATGTTCACATGATATCTCTAGATGCACAAAGTTTATATGATTGTATGAATATTAACATTGAGAGGAGTGGCTGAAAGGAGGGTTTCTGCAGCTCAAATCACCCCATGAGACAGAGTTAAAGCAGAATAAACCACACAAGAAATCCTTATAGATAGGTTGAAAATTTTGGTAAGGAAGAATTTTGAAAAATTAGCAATAAGGCAACTATTATTGAAGACATTGAAGTTGTAACTTTTAAGGATGAGTTAACATAGTTGATACAATCTCTAAATACTTTCAATTTAACTTCTCCTTTAATGGTCCTTAAAGAAAAACCAACATCTTTAACCAAGCTTCACTTACCTTGCTAACTACTAAGAACCAGCTCTGATCATTTATTTTTTTCAAGGCGAGAGACAATATTATATTGCACTCAGTTAAAGAGAAAGATTTACTGGGCATATTAATCAGTTAAACATTTCTCTTGTGCTAATTTTATGTATGTATGAACTAAAAATTATTTGTGTCCTACTGGGTTCAAATTTCATGTGCATTAACAATTTCTTTCAGTATTGACAGCATTTGAAATTCTTTCTAACGGTTGGCTGTGCTCCTCACAACACCTTCATTAGACACTTGATATTAAAACCCCATTGTGTCAAGTAATAGCTGTATTCATGTTGTTTGTTGTTATACTCAGGCTTTGTTTCCCATACTCTTTTCTGCGATCCATTTATGGAAATTCGTATTTCAGTCTCATCAAATTCAATATTATTTGGCGCGTTTTAAAATGTATGCATATACGACAAAATTTGTCAGTCAGATATAATTCTAATACTGACTTGCTGATACTCATATTCCATCATAAGTTAAACTCTCAGTTCGGAGGCATCTTTTAGCAAAAGTTGGATTCTGAAGTAACTTGTACAGTAACATATATTGAAATATATGTTAACCTTGGAAGACATGTTGGAAACTGTCTTCAGAAACGGCTCCACCTCTTTCACAACAGCAGCTGAAACGCTTTCGGAGTCGTAATGGCATCAGAGATTTGGTATTTAGGTAGCGGAGAAAAATTGGGTAACCACGCAATGACATTACATTGCAACTCGAATTAACTACCTTACAATGGAACGGTTACTTGACATTTAGAATATAGCATTCAGGAAATTTAAATGGTGGCGCCATTCCTATCCCTATATTAGCTGACGGAAACATAATACATTTTCTCTTCTAATTTCGGATTTACCTAAGCCGGATAAATCGAAAAATAAAAGTAAATTAAATAAATTCAACTCATTTTCTTTATTTGATGAAATTCATATCAAAATTCAGACATTTCAAAGATGAATGATAAATATCAGTTACGATACAGTAAACAAAATCAAGAAAATAATCAACGGTAGTTTTTCATTCTATTTAAACATATTCTCTTAATAACTTATACCGAATATTGAATTTCATTACTCTCGCAATATTTTATACTTATTTAAGAATTATAGTAATCTCAGTAGTAGTTTCCAACCCTCTCCTCCTGCTGCGCCACCCCTATCCGTTGTCTGAGCATAAAAGCGTTTGCAGGGCACTGACTCGTCCTCTCTTCTGTTGACTGCTGAAGGTTGTGGTTCGTTCCTGCTCGAAAACACCTCGCTGCCGTACGAAGGACGTCGCCTGGCGTTGAAGATCCTATCACAGACAGTTGGTCGCCTATTTTCGTGAGTCTAATTAAAGATACTAGTGTTATAAATTTTGTATGTTCCTCGTTAATTTCAGTCGAATTGTGCTTTAATAGATTTCATCAGTTTCCAATTTCTTCTCGAGAATTAGTTAAAGTAAAGTAAATGAGTTAACCGCGTGGTATTGATATCAATAAAAGGGTAACTTCGTTTATGTGCATAGTCTTATCGCAGGGATTTTATGTAAGATATCGCATGCAGTTTGCCCATGCAATCGATTGCAAGTTGGTAGCTCGAATTTAGAAGTTTTACTTTAAAGATCTTTATAAAAGGCAGCCTGATTGGTTAAATTGTTTTATTCTGATTGCGACGTTCCTTGCTTGTCATTTTGGTCTCGATTTCAAAGTTTGGTGCATTTTTTCCATAAGACGCGCACTCGCGAATGAGCTGTTTAATAGAACATACTTTCGACCAGCTGATCGTTGGAGATTTTAGATTTCTTGTATTTTTGCTATACAGGAAACATATTACGATCTGATTTCAATATTTAGGTTAGATTTTCTCAGGCATACTTTGAAGCATCGGTGTTTGATAAAATAACCAGATCTGATTTCGGCTTCAGCGGTACATTCAGCCTGTTTTCTACCTTATATTTAACGAACTTAAATTCAATTAGGAATTAAATGGATAGTTCGCATTTTGAGCATTGGGCTTTCGGGATTAACCATCTGACTCTTCCTATAAATCTTCATTTTGGGCGAAATTGAGACAGTAGACTCTTCCATTTAACCCATCGTATATATTACTCAAATAGCTCTTCTTTTTTCTGGTCCTAAATTATTTCCGGTTAAATATTTTCCTTAAAGAACGCTGGTTCCATGAGTCTACCCTGAAAGTAACTCCATAAGCCAACAAAACTTGTAGCGAAAAGCAACCTAGAGCATTAGACTCTGGTTCGCGGATAGTGACATCGTGAGTCAAAAGCAAAGGAATAACTTCCTTGACTCCTTCGCCCTTTCAGATTATTTTCCAATGGTGGATTTAATCAATTAATGCCGGGAAATTGTGAACGCAAGGACTTCTCACCGTAGCAATGAAAAAGGGGTTTCGTTATCAGAGCCTACTTGAGATATCCGCTCAAGTGTTATAAATCAGAAATATCCTAATTGTCTCCTTTTCGTTAGATCAGGCATTTCAGCGACGTTATGACTGATACGTAACCACAAGATAGCAACTTGATTTTTTATAATGACATATTAAACGATAGCTCGCTGGATAGAGCAACCAGCTATTGGGAGACTTGGGTTCGAGTCTGTTCCGTCATACTTTTTTCATGTCCGTTTCTGCTTGGGAATTTTCCTAGGTGCACGCCATATCGTGTCAAGTACCTAAACTATTTTCCTTGTTAATTGATATTTAACTTTGAAAAAGGTGAAAAATGAGCTATGTAATATCAAATTGAGAATGTTTTTACGAGAAAGAATTTTCTAAATTTTAATGTCTATTGGGTTCGTAATTAGATATTCAAATGCTAATTCCTCCGTTGAATGTTGCGTATCCTGATACCAGCTCTGGTGTTTACTTCGTCTAACGGAGTTTATCCGTAAAGATATATACCTTCGTAAAGTCTGTTAATGGCATACTGGTGATGGTTTTGTTTAGTCTTCGTGCAGATTTTGTCATTGCTCAGGTAAATTCCTACTGCTTTTTGATGTCGATATTAGAAGTTGGATATTGATTAATATCATTTCTTTCGCTGCATTGGATGAAATAAATTAATAATATTTACTAATCTGATTAAATTAAGTCATTTGGTCAAATTTTCTTCATTCAATGTATAAATGCTATCCTAATTGGTGAAAACAAGCAATTATTTATAAAGCTGTTAAGCTTTTTTTCACTATTTTATATAACAGCAATAGAAAAGCTTAAAAATTCAAGACCTCTAAAAACTTCTTGCAAAGTCACTAAGAATTAATTTCAGTCACATCTTTCCTCTTTTTTGCCGAGTTTGTTAGCATCCATTTTTGGATAAAACTTTTTCAATTCAAAGTGAAAAATGTCAATTTCATATTAAGCCATTTTTTGCAAAAATGTTCTGAGGTGTCTCCAATGTATGTTTTTAATGGTTAAAACTTCTATTGCAGGTTTAGTCAAATGTACTTGGCTGGATTAATGTATGGAGGAATTGCTGCAAAGTTGACACCAAGAGCAGATTTTGTGCTTTATTGAAAATATATTGAAGTGTACATTTTATTAAAGAGCAATAAAGAAGTGACAAACATTTTCAAGTTTCATTTTGAACATGTCCAGCTCCTCACCCTTCAAATTTCTTGGTACAGTAGGGGACGGGAAACCTGGGCCTATCTCGGAGCTCAAAAATTCAATTGTTTTTCCTGTAGCTATGGCATCTGCCATTTTGCCTTCTATACTTGCATTCCCAGTGGAATGTGTCATTTCAATGGCTATGTTCAGAACGATTGAAAGTAAAAATTTTTCTGAGCATAAGCCATTGGAAAGACAGAGTACAAGTACAGAAGACAAAAAGTTGATCTGAAAAAGAAAATTATGAAACATGAGTGGTATTATATATTTTAATCAATTGAATGACCTTGGGGACTTAGTATAATTTTTTCAAATAGTTTTGGCTTCAAAGGGTTAAAGTGGCACTGAAGGGTTGAAACAGAGATAAAGTGTTAAAGTAAAATTTCTGGAAATTCTAGAATGGTCTGGAAACTTCACAATTACTTCCAGTAAGTTCCTAACTCAAATTTGTGATTTTCACTTAAACTTAGCATGAGAAGTACTAAATAATATACTGAAAATTAGAAGTGAAGAATAATTACATGAAACAATTCAAATTAATGAGAACTAGAATTAAACAACCAAGCAACAAAGAAGAATTGCAGTATACTTCAAAGAATGTCACAAGTAATGCATAATGTGAACATACAAAAATTGTAACCAAAATTAAAGCTAGTTTGCCATTGAGTAGAGTACTTGAAAATCACAGCATTAGACCTATTTTACCATAAAAAACCAAACTTAAAGTAAATATCACCACGTTCACAAAAATGAAGGCTTAACAAATGCATCACTCAAATTTTAAATACTGGCAGCCAGGAAAAAATATTTTAAACATGAACATGGAAGGATTGTTTTGGAACTGTAGTATTCCTATTGCAAAGAGTACTCATTTCAATTAAAAAGTGGAACATAAACAAGACTAAGAATTATAAAGGGTATGAAAACTTTACAGCATGTAGTAATATATTGATCCAAAGAAAAATGCAGTAAAACCTCAAACAGAATTGAAGTGAGTTTCTATTTTTAAAACTATGCTAGATAAATGTGGTGTCTGAGTAGAGTATGTTGGGGATAACAAACATCCTGCATAAAAACAATAATTAGATCATCTAGCTTCTTAAATTCAACAATTCAAACAATTATTAATATTTTGAAATCAGGCTAGCTTCATCTTATAGAGTAATTACTCTGGAAAGGCTGTAATTTTTTGTTACAAACAACTAGAATCAGAACAAATTGCAGAACCCTCTGAATTCCTTAAATTTTGAAGTAAACTATTTTGAATGTGATTTCAAGTATCTAAAGGGTTGAAATTCACCACTTGAAGTAAAATAAATTTTAAATGAGTCATTCCAAAGTCCCAGTCTCCCAGATGCTGATCATTAGCACTAACTATTTACATTTAAATTGCATTCTGATCAGTTTCAATGCTTAATCTTTTATATATTTACATAATAATCCCTTGCCTAATTAGTGAGAGCTTAAGAGAACCTTGGATACTTGGATTCCCTAGTTAAACAATATGCACAAATGCATCAGGGCACATAAGTTGTATTTAAATTATTGCAGCTAAAAATTCACTCAGGGAGGAATCAAGGAAATATTTTTCATTTTGAAGGAGTCCACAAAACTGATATTTTACTCTCTATTCATTGATCGAACTTTATCTAAAGAAAACATTGAAATAGGGAAGCAGTTCCTTCTATCTAATAAAAATACAGAGAATATTATATCCCATGGCACATAAAAATACAGCAGTATAGTAGTATATATACCAAAGCATATATCACATTCAAACGAGATTTTCTAAAGCCATAAAACAAATCACACATAAACATCCATGTCTAGAACAAAATTGCTCATGATTCTAAGTAAATATTGATTTGATTATGATGATAGATTTAATATATTAATTAATTATATTAATTTCCATTACGTATAGCATTAGACTGGGTAACAATATACGAGGATCTATTCTTTTTTCTATCATAATCTTTCGTACACCAGGGAAATTAAATCTTTAAACCAAAATGAGTGCAACTGAAATATGCTTTAACATCTTATCTTTGCCTTTAAAAAGCTGCTTTTATCTCTCCTTCAAAATTCATGAATAAATATATTAATGACAAAAATTATATAGGTTTTCTTGTTATTAACTTTTTTTAATGATGAAACTGCTTATTAAAATTGGAATATTACAATAAAAGTTGTAACTCTTTGCAAAAGGAAAGTGACATCTGGAGAACATTTATAAATGTAAAAAGATATCTGAATAATGTTTCAGAATGCATACCAATGTATGTTCTTTTGCAAGTTAAATTAATCAAAGAACTGTCAGATATTAACCTGATTCTCATTGTAATGAAGGACATCTTATTTAGGCATGAAATGTTTTATGGCTCAGAAATACTTGTATTGTCTAAAGAAATAATAACCCTGAAAAAATAAAGAGAAACTGATGGACAAACAAAAATGTGCGTTTTAAAATTCAAACCCAGAATTTTTTCAAACATAGGAAACAACAATAGGAAGCAAAAGTCAAAACAGAAAAAGCAACTTGTAGGATAATGATGAAGAGCACATTTCTTTCTGAGAATTAGGGATACGCTTCTGATTATATGATTCATCATTTATATATTTTGTGTTATTTTATTTACCTAATTTCTTTTCTCTAATAAGAACTATTTTACTGATATTAAAATATACTCGAAAGCAATATTTGAAGAAGGAATAATATAATACATTAGCAAAAATTTGATAAAAGAACCTGATAAAATTGAGAATTATAAACCAATAATATTTTAGTATGACCTTATCGATTCTGTTACCCCAATAGTGATTAAAAATTAATGTATTTTCATTTAGCTCTTGTTTTTTATCTTGTATTTATAGAAAAAGAATTGATATTATAACCCAAGTGTTGCTCTGTTGATTTTTTACATATAATGCAATTAATCACACAATACTACTCTCAGCAGATACTGAATGATCATGACAATGTTGATGATGAAATGGTCAACAGAAAACACCTAATTTATTTCATGTTTGTCCACCAGTTCCTCGATGAAAATCCAAATTTAGATAATAGCAGTGGAAATCATTCACAAATGGATTGTTAGTTAAAAAATATTGGGGAAGAAATACCAGGCTTTGTCACATAGTTTGATTTACAGTTTAAATAAAAATGATTTTAGGATAAGCACAAAGATATAGTAGGTATACTAATTCTTGCAATTTTGAGTTGTGCTCTACTCAGNAGTATGCTAATGCGTGCAATTTTGAATCTGTGCTCAAATCAGGAACAACTATAAAGTATTTTAAATCCCTCAGGATCTGTTGTTACTAAAGGCAAGCTTGTCGATATTTAAATATATAAATATACAACACAAGTAATATAGAAAAGTTCTTTTCATTTGTGTAACTTTAATCTTTGGTTACTTATATCATTAATTCATCACAGTGGCTGGAAGGGCATTTTGTTTCAATAGACAACACATTAAATGAATAAAGGAACCAAAAGAACACACATTAATAAACAAAGGAATTATGAATAAGAATCCATTGCCCATGACTTCAATGGAAATTCATAAATGAAATTCATATTTATAATGACATAGCATCAACTCATAACATAACACACAGTTATTTAGTTCATAACAGATTGCTTATTTTCGGCATCACAATAATGGTACTCTTAAAATATGTCATACTTTATACTGACATTTTATTTTATATTTCCAACCATTATTGAAAGTTGATGTGAATGATTCCCTCTGTATTTAAAATTAAAAACTACATTGTAAAGCCATTCAAATAAATGGATTCACTCACATCTGAAACAAAATAAGAAAATGAAATTTGAAATCAATCTGATGAGGAAAGAGAGTAAGAAATAGAAGTGCTAACTCACAAAAGTAATGGCTTACTTCCTAAGGCAGTTTTCCTTCCTTGGATGTCCCATCAGGGCCAACCATTAACCAAAATGATGTACTTCAAAGAAGCTATAAGTAAAAACATGAAAATCAATACATGGAAAGATAGATCGTCATAAAATATTTGGCAACATAAATTTTATGATTGTAATAATATTTAAATAATGGAATTGAATATACACTAAGAGCAAAAATATCTTCCACAATATCAAGTGCAACAAATACTGGAGCTCTCTTCCTCTAGACAACAAAGAATCATAAGGCATGCATGCAACAATAGTTTTCCCCTCAAAATGGGAAAGATCACACAAGATTAAATGGAATTGCTATTATTTTTATTATATTTATTGCATTTATTGATTCCTTAATGCAGCACCAATTTAGTTGTCATTTGGAAAGTAGTATTTAAAGTTTGATAAATGAATTACAAAGGGTATTGAAATCAAGATGCTAAAACAATATCAAACAGCAGGAATACAATAAAAAACTATTTGGATAACAAACAGGATAAAGAATAATTTACTCTCTACTTGACTGCAGCTGAATTTCAGAACTAAGACATTTCTGTGACAAAAATTGAACTAATAGACCTTCTTTAAAAGTTGACATACAAATCGGCTCAAAATATCAAGTAATTTTAGACCATACAAAAACAAAAAACTTTTTTTGAATGATCCACGATTGATGATCTCTAATTCCAAATTGCATACAAGCAATGATTTAATATATATAAATCAGCTACACAAAATACAAAATGCTTAGTTTATCTTACTTATGTTATCTAATAGCCAGTTCACCACTGGGTTAAACAGGTACTTTGCCAATCTGCCAAATGCTCAAGCTCAGTACTCAGATAAAGGATGATAAATACTAATAAATGTTAGTATATTATTTAGCTAATTCTTGTTAGCTGCAAAATCCTTCCAGGTAATATTTTCCCCTCATAGTACCAGATGTGAATATTAGAAATTCATCTTTTGATGACTCAGCGATATGCAATTTATTTGCAAAACAAAAAGTTAATTAAACTTCACTGAAGTAGGCGAGGTGTTGTGGTAATCCATAATGGAAATAACTATGGAAAAATTGTTGTACTTTTACCACAATATTTTATTAATAAGAACACACGACCGGTTTCGACGATTAATCGTCATCCTCTGGTGAAGAAATTTAAACATCAAACCTTTAAATACTAACTAGCTGAAGGGGGAAGGACATGGAGAAGGAGAGAGAAAGGAGAGGAAGTGATTGGGAGTTAGGAAACTAAGAAGGTGGAGAGGACGGGGAGTCGTTACTGTAAGAGAGGACAGAGTTTATCAGCGGGGAGTGCGAAGGGAAAAGATGCTCATTCACTAAAGAATATTTGGGAGAAAGGGTATGTCTGTGAATTTCCAGTTGTTCTAAGAAATTGAGTCGGCGGCCTTTGGTTGCGATGTGAAGGATTTCTGGGACAAAGTCTGAAGAATGGTTATTCTCTAGGAGATGTTTTGCGAAGTGGGAAACA
>KZ308762.1:56913-71912 GCA_000376725.2 Ladona fulva | reverse complement strand
TATGTATACTTATTTACTTTGTAAGTTATTATAATCTTGTATTTCTATCATGCAATAGGGTTCAACCCGTAAATAAATTATTATTATTATTTCCTTGATAAATTTACATCAATAGAATTTTTCATAAAAATGGTATTTTTACAGTTGACTGAAAACAATCAATGCACTAATATTGCTGCTACTTTAAAACGGATGTATAATGTATTACCATGAACCACCCTTTTAGATCCAATCCTGAATAGTTGAGCCTGGCATTACTTCAACTGCCTTTTCAAAATAGCTGAAGAAATTCATCATATTTCCTGACAGATTATCGTGACAAATTTTAAATATACAGTAAAGCTTACATCAGAGGCAGCGAGAGAAAGTACAAAGAGTGGATGTCAAAGTCTGATATAGATGGAGGATGGGAAGAGACTCAAGTATTTGCCTAGAGCGGGGGTGGCAAACCTATGGCATGTGTGCCCAAAGTGGCACGCGGAGAAATTATTTCGGCACGAGGAGGTGGGAGGGCGCTAAGGGCAATTTCACAGTGAGTTTAGATTACAGGGTCCAAAAAACAACTAAAATTGATCTGACTGAGTTGCAGATGGGAAGACAAAGAAGAACGTTTTTTAATTATAAGGAGTACTTTACTGTTGTATTACTTGCTTTAGTTGATGCCAGCTGTAAATTTATAGCAATAGATAGATGTTGGGTCATATAGGAAAGAGGGGGACAGTGGAATTTTTGCAAAATCTGTCATGGGGAAACAAGTGCTTTCGGGAAATATATTTCCTCCAGATGAGAGACTTCCTGATTTGAATAAAGTAGTGCCCTATGTTATAGTTGGAGATGAAACTTTCAGATTACACAAACATGGCTTAAAACCATACTGTAAAATAACAGCTCGAGGAGAAAAATCTAAAGTTATCTTCAACTACAGGTTACCTCATGCTCACAGAGTAATGGAAAATGCATTTGGTGTATTGAGTCAAATTTTTCGAGTATTCTACTCTCCCATTGCTGTCACACCTGAAAAATGTGAACTACTTGTAATTGCAGCATGTTGTTTGCACAATATACTGAGGAATGGCTATTTAGAGCACCATCAGCAGCCACATTATTTATACGATTCAAGTATAGATCCACCGGCGAGTATGGTATGCAAGAGCGGATGGTTTTGAAGTTAGAGAAACATTCATGAAATTTTTCAACAAAGAAGGAGTGCTACATTGGCAAGATGAACTTGTATTTAGATTCAAGCAGCAGCCATTGATGGCGTTTGACTGTTTTGTGTACTTAATTGGTAATGTTTGTAAGTAAACAAATATTCATTAAAATTTTCACTTTACCATTCTTTCCAAGTTCTGAGGAAATGACAACCCAATTGTTCTCTTTAATCTGAAATGTTTATGTCTTTATGTTGATGATTGTAAATGAACGGATGGTTTCTAACTTTTCCGAGTAACTTCTCATCATCTCTCCACAAAATTGCTGTGCCATGGCGAAGCAGAAATATCACTGGACTGCCTGACTAGACATCCACTAGACTAGAATTGCGATGGCCGAGTCGTCTCAGCAAAACCAATACCATTTGATATACATTGAATGAGTACTCAGCAGTGACTTCTGACTGCTGGACGCAGCTGCCGGACTTGGCCACTGGACGCTCCAGTGAAAGCAAACCTTTAGTGGCCTCTGCCATCGGAACAATCCTTTTGACTTGGAGTCATCAAACATTTTTTGCACCGTATTTTTCCTTTTTGTTTCATATAAATTATGATTTTATTATAATATCATGTTATTCTACACCAAATAAAAGTATAATAAATAACTGATAGAGATTTTCTATGGTATTTAATTTATATAATTACCTTTGTTATACACTGTAATAAAATATCATATGCCTCTTATAGACATAAAAATAATTGATACCTCTATCTCACACGATGGGTTGGCACGTGAGTCAAGCGAGTATACTCTTATTTCATAAACTTTGGCACTCAATCGCCTAAAGGTTCACCACCCCTGCCCAAGAGTATATGTACTGATTTAGCATGCAAGTTCTTGCCTAGTGCCCTTTTGCCTAAGATTCAAAGAAATTTTTTCCGAGAAAATTTAAGTGATTTCTGAGGGAAGAGAAGTTTTATTATGCCTTTATAATCTGAAATAAAAAAGTTATCAAATTATCATCTTTGAACCTATGATATATATTAATACTGTGCATCATTTAAGTTGATCACTGCAAGTGCAACTGAAATTTTACCATATTGTCATTTATAAACTCAATTTCACATTTAAATAAATTTAAAACATTACAAGAGACTACAACTTTGATGTCAACTGGGTAATGTACTATGTCAGATAGGTCAATGAAACACCAGTGTATTTCTAATTAGCACAGATCCCTGGTATACAAAATCTCATTAAAGGTAGTATTCAATACCATCGTTAACAAGTAAGGACCAAAATCAGCTAATATTAAAACAACAGGATATAAAAATTACAAATTACAGTACACTAACTTCACTCGCTGATGAAAGAAAACTAACTTAGGTTTTGATTTAAAAAAGGAATAATATTCCAGATGGGAAGCTATTGCATGTTTAGATGTAATGAAGCTAGATGGATGAATTAAAAGCTAATGATCTACTGCTTCAATGAAAAACAGAATAGATAACCAAGGGACTCACTGATGCTAAGGGATATGTAGTCTATCTATTCCATAATTATGGTGAAGAAACAGAAGAATCTTCAAGTAAGAGTGAACATGATGGAAGTGATTAAAATTTGTGGTAGAAATGTATAAAATTCTTGGAATCTACATGAAACATTGGTTTTTAAAGTTACATTTTTATCACATTTTTTATGAGTAAGTTTTATTGTTAAGATTCAAAACAGTACTAATATATATCTCCTTTAAATAAATATCTTCGGCCGTCTTTGAGTGTTTTAAACCTCTGATTCATTAACAGCTCAGTAACAATTTTTTTCCTTATAATATGAAACCTTCTTTGCTTAAGGAGGCTACTCCAATTCTGGATATTATTAACTCCACATCAGTTTTGCTCATTCCAAATATTGGTAAGTGAAATAATACATTCCAAGACCCTGCATAGTATTTTTTAAACTTAGTGTTATCAAGATTTCTATTAATTTAAATTTTTTGACTTTGATGACAGGGTTAAATTATGAGCAGTCAACATAAGAATCTGACAATCTCCCCAAGTAGAACACTGCCTCATTCACAAAAAACTTACTGAATTCTCCCAAGGATTCAAACTTGGAGTTAGTTCCAAAACTCAGTATATATAATAACCTGGTATAATTAAAACCAATACACAAATAATATAGAATGCTTTGAAAAATGAATGCTTGCAATATAATACAAGTAAGCAATAGATGATATCAAGAATAGATATGTAAGAAAATATGTAATGATAATTCTTTGAGGACTAAAAAATTGCCCAGATTCAATCTATTCCATAAGATTCAAATATATGAATAATGCCTCAACAGTTTTTGAGTAAAAAAATCGTTAGGAACATGAAACACTGCCTAATGTACACGTTCTGAAAAGTTCTTCGACATTGACCATAAAATTGAAAAATTGCCCAGATTCAATTTATTCCATAAGATTCAAATATATGAATAATGCCTCAACAGTTTTTGAGTAAAAAAATCATTAGGAACATGAAACACTGCCTAATGTACACGTTCTGAAAAGTTCTTCGACATTGACCATAAAATTGAAAAATATAATTGAACGTCTACAAACATATTGGTGATGAATTATAGGTTTTTACCAATGAATATTGAAATTGAATATTGAAATCACGGTCTATATTTATTAGCAATTTGACGTTGAAGAAAGTTCTGGATTGTTATATCAGAGATTGAACCATTTCAAGGCAAAAGCAGTTGGTCTTGTTTCAGTCTCCAATTCATGGTCTTTTTCTTGATATTGATTTTGACACATTACAGTGATCATTTTTCCTTATAGAGAAAGGGATTAACCCTACAGACAATAAAAGTCTGTCTGAGAAAATTAAAGATGCATCTGATAGTTTTGAGAAGATAATATATAACTGCAGAACTTATTATTTATTTCATTTCATGAAGAGTGTTGGACCTTATACCAAATTTTAGACAAACATAAATGATAAATATCTTGCATTAAGCTCATGAGATAGACCACCCATAGAATCATTTAATTCCTAAAGTATTAATAAACAATGCTCTACATCGGTTTCAAAACAAGAGAAATGGTTTAACATATAATATTTATACATAATCATACATGCCATTTTGTTTACCTAGATCTACAAGCGTCGTATTTACTTCATTCTCAAAGAACTTGTCTTGTTCAGGCTTGACAGTATCATTCTCTACGTTCAAGAGAGTGACAACGGTCTAAACTCTCTTCCTTCATTACTTATCGCTTATCTTCGATCTAAAACAGTCAAAGTTTGCAAATAAATACCAGCTTAAACTTTAAATAGAGTTTTAAAGGAAAGAATAACTTCTCTTAGACGAATAAATAAGTATCAATCACTCACATCATCTTCGTACTTGAAACCATATGCAGCTTGAGAGCAAGTTTTTCTCCTCGCGCTAAAAACCTGTTATTTGACTGAGATATTAATATGAAAAATGACATCCAGCTAGCTAACCGCTGACTCAGACTCAGTTTCCAGAGGCTAATGAACAAATGTCAGATTCATTGTTTCCTCTCCTTACCTCATGGCGTATAGTTGCGCTTTTCATTTCGCGGTACTAACATTTTCAAACTTCTCTTAAAATTTAGGTATCCTTAGGTACATACATACATAAATACGTACCACATTCCGCGGCGAATGCGTTGTACCTTCGTTTTTATACCCTTGTCTTATGAGCGTAGCGTAACCATAGTTTTCCTGAAGTTCACATACACCACATCCAATTTCTTAGTACCACTCCCTCCTCGTATTCTAATAAAACAGAAGCAATGCTTCCGCATCCGAATGTTCTCATTGAGCTACCACCTTATAAATAAACGGTTCAGATTTTTATGAGACGCAGATGAGCCTGAACATTTAGTAGTTTATATTGGCTTTGGTCCGCTGCGGTACTTGCTATTGTGGTGTCATTAACGCATAAAAGTTGAGTAGTTGGAATTTCAGATTTGAATATATTAAATAGGGTTGTATATAGTGTCGCTCCTTGTGGTTTTAATGCTCTGTTGGGTCCAGGAATGAAAACATCATTTTGGTGTGATAGATGGCAATAGGCTTAGTTGAGCGATTTTTATTTTAATCCTGTTGTCCGTACTTTGTCGAAAGCTCTCTTCACATCGAGAAAACGGCAATCGTTGATTTTTTGCCTATATTTGTATCCTGTGAGGTTACGCAACCCCTCTATGCGAAAAAGAAGGGGGGGGGGCAGCACCTGGGGTGATACATCAAAATATGAAGTGGCAGAGACAGCGCTAATTAAACATAGGCATTGACTATATAGTTCAGTTAGCTTACCGATTATATATCTGGGCAGTTGTTTTGGTATTTGGTTTGGAGATGGTCCAATTGGACCATCTCCAAACAGATTCAGACAAATCTCTTACTTTAAAGTAAGGCGGCCCGTTTCGTTAGTGGAGATTTCAGGTCCGACAGTAACATTATGGCTGTGATAAAATCCCTTGGGTGGAATTGAGATGAGATCTATTTTACCGACGGAAGCTTTTCGAAAAATTCATCGGTTCGGAACTTTTAAAAGTTGAAGGCATTGAAACAACGAACCCGATCTCCGAGAGGCTTCAGAAAAGCGTTACAAGGAATTAGTCGCTAAAATAGATAGTTCTTCAGGTCGTTCTTTCTGCAAAGCATCAGGGACGCTAATTGGGTAGAGTAGGCAATGTGTTAATGCATTTTGCCGCTGATGGCTCGAGGGGTTTCAGCCTAAATCTAACATCTAGTTGCTATTATTGATTGATTAATAAAATCTTTCCAAATATTCTATTTCAAAATGATGAAATGTCTTACGTGATATGTGTTTTTGCGCCCCGATGTACGAATATGACATCTGTATCCTGATTTTTTTCTGGCAATGGTTTCTACTCATCCAAAATGTTTGCATTAACGTTTTGTTTATCAAGTGCCGAAAGAACTACGGCAACTGAATGTGCTAAATTTAGAACTTAAGTACCAAAAACGGCAACGATGCATCTATCGATATTCCTTGGGATTTGCCATCTGGTATCATAAGGGCCGCAGAGAGGTGGGTTCTCGGTACAAATATCCAGGAACCGAGAGGGCATGCAACGCCAAAAATTTTACTTGGTTAACGTTGAGGAAAAGGTTTCAGCAATGGAAAGAGTGTCGGGGTCCGGATATCCATTCCCTGGCTATAGGCCACTGAAATTGTCCCAAAGGTGACGAAGTCAAATTTTTTCGAGACAATAGCCATCCATGAACAACAACATGAGAATACATGACAAAGAATTGATAGATTACGAGGTACTGATATGTCGGGCCTGTACGTCCGTATACGCGAGGCTGATCCCAATGCCCGAAAAGTAAGCGAATGGCGTCCACTGCAAGCGATCTTGATAGAACGACTTCAGGCGACCAGCGACCAACTCCTCAGGAGTGGGATTTAGCATCGTGGCCGCTCGTACGCAGTATATTTACACACCACTGTTTCGTATTTCTTTTCATTAAAGTATTTTATTTCCGCATTTTAAATTACATCTTTTAAATTACATTACTGGATTTTGCCTTCGAAACGTCGGCCACAAGCTACCTGACCTGGTGGAGAGCCCGCGAAGAATTTATTCAAACAATAATGATTCTCACGATACATTGCAGGAAATTGATAGAACGAAATCAAAATTTTTTACTGAAAGCAATGCTGTAAAAGGGGAGAGTGATCATCAGTTTCTGCTAAGCCTTTACTTCTTACATATCTAAAAAAAGGTCCCTCGTGGTCGGAAATTGGCAGTGAGAAATAAGATACAGCAAGTGCTTACTGATGATGGCCAGCTTTTAAGATCTTCAAACACGGTATATCTCTAAACAAGTACTTAATCTCCGTCGTCATGGGCCATGAAATTAAATTCTAAAATACCAGCTCCTTCGTCCTGCAAAACTGAAACGAAGGCTCAACCATTCTCATCTGAAAACGCAATTCAAACGAGCTCCTGCTCCATCGATACTGGCATAAAAATATTCTCTGTTAATTTTACCTTAGAGTGACTGAAGGCTGTACATCATTTAAAATGTACAACAAAATATCTGTGCCCATCCGTTAATAATCCCTAATTTCTGTGGGCACTTCTCCAAATCGCCATGCAGATGGTGGAATTCCCCTAATGATTTCCTTTCAGCTATAATTGAGTTTATCGAATAGGAACGATTCCTCTGAGTTTCCGACGCATCTTCAGTTCACTCGTTGCAAATATGCCAGGTTCTGTCAAACGAAAACTTGTAATCGTAGGAAAAAGTGTTAAGCTTAAAAGTTTTAAGGGGTTGATAGCGGAAGGTTTACCAGTGGAGCATCATGTAAATAAAAATGCATGGATGCCTTTAAAAGTTTTCGGAATTGGCTGACGAGTTGAGGCAAAAAATTAAACCGTAAAGAAAGAAAAATTTCGTTGCTTCTAGTCCACTGCTCCGCACACCCTCATTTAAATAATCAACAAAATATAATGCTGGAATTTCTTCCCCCTAATACTACAACATTACTGCAACCATTGGACATTGGGTAAATACGAGATCCTCAACTGCTGGAATGAAGAGTTCAAAAGTTTCCCTCTCTCAAATAAAAAAGTTTGTCACTGACAGTTGGCAAGCTACAAAAACCAGTGCCATACAGAATTGCTATGTTGTTTGTGGTTTAAAACCTTTACAGATTCCCGAAAATGTCAGCATGTAGGAAAATGAGGTCTGATGACAAATTGCTGAAAAGATCAAATGGAGAAACCAAACATTTTAATGAAGAAAACGATGATAGATGAACGAAGGTAACCGACCGACTGTGACTAACTTGAAGGCAAAAAAATGTAGTCGGGCTACAGCGTTATTTTATGCAAGAAAGAAACGGAGGGAACCCTACATTCGTACTAAATATTTGGGCTGAATTTGTAGAATTGCAAACTTCCAAAAATAGTATACAGACTTCTCTTGACTTCTTCTTGATTTTGTTGAACAAGATTGCGAGTATGTAGCTTCCTATTATATTACTTAACATCTTATAATTTTTAATTAAACCGCACAGAATTTTACGGTGTTTTTAATCTTTTCCTAAAATGGAATTCATCCAAGTAAGTTGTTGCGGGTGAGGGAAGCAGTGTGAGCGCTATTAATTATAATTTATAATTATTTTATTTATTATTTTCCGGTAATTCGCATTTCCATTTAATAATAATTTAATAATTTATAAAAATGTTGAAAGAAAATTATTCATTGTTATTTTTTTATAAAAATTCGTTTTATTTGGGGAAGCCGCCATTGGGCCAAAATATCCTAATCCCAACGAAGTGGAATTGACTCCACTCCCAAATCTTGCGGAGTTCAATGGACGGTGACAACGAAGCGCAATACAAGTTGGCTGAGATTCCTTCTTTTTAAGTTTGCGCACGCAGTCGAATCTACAGAAGAGATAGCAATGTTTGAGAGTGAGTTGGCTGATTCCTAACCCAAAATCCGAAGTTTAGGCAAGTACTAAAACCTCTCCCCTGGCCTGTTACAACTAACATGATTCAAAATATTCGCTATCAAAACTTGATCGCATTTAGAAGTATTTTTCAGAGTGAATATGTACACAATTTAAATGTGTTTATATATCTCAGGAATTTAATTCTATGCAATACGCGGAATTGATTTCGCGGAAGCTGCCTCCGTTCCTAAGAAAGCAAAACAACAAACTATTTTGAATCCATCCAATAGTTTCCCCAATACTTTTCAACGGACAATTTTACAGGTTGTATGAAAGCTTAATAGAGGTTCCAGAGAAATTTCTAATTACTTCCGAATGAGTATTGATGATTTATAAACTGTCCTGAACCTCTTACCAAAACACGCCCACTAGTATGATTAATGAGCTGTACCGCATCAGGAAAGATTGGCAGTGATTTTAAAATAACGATGAAACTTAAAAGACATTCATTATTTTACAACATTTTTAAATTGTTTATTGCAAAAGTTAAATATAACATTGAATATGAATATTAATAACAAAAAAGGATATGAACTATAAAATCAAACCTAAAACCGTATGGAGGAGGCACCCGATGCGCCTTCCCAAAAGTCTTGCGATGTTGGTGACATTCCTGGTTGCGCAAAACCTAAATTTTGAGAGCCCTTGTCCTGGAGCATAAGTAGAAGAATAATGTGTGCTGCTTGCTGTTTTTTTCAGCCCTGCCTGACTATAATTACATCCCAACAGTGTGATCCGTCTAATAATGTTCATTATCTCTGTTTTTGCTCCTCACCCTGCCACATTTCCTTGCCTCATCGGGGCGGAGATGTGTTAACGGAGGTTGGAGGCTACGTATAGGTCAGGTTTAACCATGCTAAGTATGTATCAAAGGTATCCTTGGCCAAATAGTGAGTATGACATTCACCGACCGGCCGTAGGTCAGCCTAGTAAATTATTACAAGGGCAAATACAATTTATCTTGATGAGCTTCTGAAATGGAAATTTAACCAGACTTAAAAACACCACCCATTCGGATGACCTAGGTGTGGTGACATAAAAAAGGTCCATCATGAAGAAAAGACTTAACCCCCTACAGTTTGTAGCTTACAACTGTCGCAGCTTGAGGAGTGAACATCGACATTTGGAGCTACTGGAAAAAAACAGAGAAGATAAAATGGGATGTCATCGGCCTCAGCGAAGTAAGAAGAAAAACAGAGGACCTGCTAACACTCCGAATGGATATTTATTCTATTACAGATGTGTAAAGGATGAAAGACTTGGAGACGTTGGCTTCTTGACTAACAAGAATGGTAAAATAATGTGGAGAAAGTAAAGAATGTATCTGACAGAGTATGTAAGTTTATAGATAATAATAATACCCTTAGTACTCGCTCTCTCAGATCGGCTTCGGGAAACAATAATCGCTTGTGCGAGGAGTCAAGTATAAATCTGAATATTCTAATATCACTGGCAACAGTTTACTCACCCGCGAAATAGAGCCTGTTATAACTTTTTAGCTGTCACAACTACCACGAATGGTCTTAGTTGTTGAAGGTCTAGCGTAGGAATTGTGTTTTGGCCGGTAGATCCAGATAAATCAATGTATTTCTTCTTTGCGAACAATATTATTATTTGAATTAAATGTAGTATTTTAGCGGTATTAGGAGTCTATGTCAAAATGAGCGACAAAAATCAGATTAATCATTAAACATTCGTGCAGATAAATAATGCCATTACATGGATTACCATGAAAAAAGAGAATTATTATAAATAAACATTAAAAGCAAGGGCGCTTCAACTTCTTTACCAGCGGTTAAAGATGAAGAGAAATCTGAATTTGATGTTCTTATTTACATCTCCAATCGAAGATGTTGCAATCGGTCATGCTTTCGTGTGCATCTTTTGGATATCGGAATATGTCTTAGAAATCCGCGTGACCGCCCACATGGTTCTCCAACATCCCAGAACAGGATACCTATTGGCGGCCAACGCACGCAACCGCCTTCCCCACAACATTACTTTTTTTTATAATGACTTTTCCTTGCGACCGGTCATGGCGTCTCTCCAATTGAGTTCGACGACCGGAAAGAGCTGTGTCCTTGGAAAAGGCCGATGAATAGAGCGAGGGTGGGAAGTCAACATATAAGATAGGAAGGAAGGATGGGGAGAAAGAGAGAGTGGGAGTGATGTCGAAGATATAGGAGTAAGAGAATAGTTCCCAAGATCATAATGTTGCCAATTCTCCCGGATTTGCGGACACTTACGTAATCCTTTAAATTTCTCTCCCAAGTTCATCACAGATATTTTTATGAAAGAGTTAATTGTAATTCAAGGATGGCCATTCTATTTTGCTTTTAATTAGAATAAAAAAGAGATCTTTTTCACCATTTCCATATTTTATAATATAATATGTCTGAATTTCACTTCTGTTTCATGTATATTATTCCTGATAATGACCATTTATGCAACTTTTACTGCTGATGATACCATTTGAATGAGTGTTCAGAATACATTATTTAGTAAATGTGCATAACATACTTTCTTAAAAATTTTGAAATTATTTCATTGATGCTCATTCATAACTTTATTTAAAATATTATTTTCTCTACTGTCCATTGATTCACATCCGCAAAAGAATGATCTGACAAATAAGATTAAATGATTACTTCGAAGGAAAATTGAGGAAAATAAAAATCTATAATCTGAATACGAAACATTTGCCATGATGAGTGTGGCCTCGAATGTGTTCCAAACATAATAATAATGAAGCAACTTTATTAATAACGAGATTGGGACTAATTTTTCCCTTCTTACATCCAACCCTAGAAAGAGAAGAGAAACAAAAAAACCTGATACGTTAATACTGATCAATTGGTGACTCAAAAACTGTTTCCGTCTTTTACTTCTGCATTTAGAAAATATTACATTAATACATATATTTCCAAATTTTCTAAATTAGCTATACGAGGTCTGAGAGTACGATCTTACTACACCATTGATATTGGGCTTCAATAGTTTCTTTATATTTTTGCTAATATAGTGAGCATTTAGAGTAGCTAGGTCACTCACCTTAAAATTATTTCAAGGATATTTTATCTATTTTGAGTATTCTTTAAAGAATTTTTTGGTGATTCATTATAAACAATTCAGATAATGTACATTGGCTTACCGAAAAATCTGGGTATCTCTCGCAGCAAATAGTAATTCCATTCTAATGAATAGAATTGACTACATAACCTCCACTGTGGAGGTAGCTGAATTTGCGCTAGCGATATTTAAAAACGATTTCTAATCATGCAACGATTATTGATTTGTCTGTGAAAGATATGACAGAATATCTATATAAAGAAAAAATATCACCGTCTTCCTCAGGGTTTAGAATTTTTTTTCCAGGTTTTCAGAAAACTTGCTTCACTGTCATTTGAATATTAAGCTCACACAGTGGTAACATTAAAATGCAACCGAACTCATCACTATCGTGTTCTTCAAGTCCCATACACCTTGTTATGCTTACAGATTTAACGGAAACATTTTAATACTTAGATCAGGCTCAAGTTTCATTTTTAACAACAAGAAGTTAATATCCTTCCTAGCTATAATATATTATGAATAAAATAAATATTGACGAAATTCTTTTGAAATAGATGAAGAATATCGTAGCTTCCGTAATAGAAGTATGGGGAGTTAAGAATTGGAAGGGGAATCAAAATGGAAAATTCGGTAGGGGAGCAATGACGAAAAATTCCGAACGAGGAACAAGAGAGAAAAGTGAGAGAAGGGGAAAAGGAAGACTACGAATGAGAGTGAGAGAAGAAAGGTGAAGGTGGGGAAAGGTAGACGAACCAAAGATTGCAAGCTTACGTTTTCCGCAGACCAGAGGTGAGCTCATTCCATCGCTGAAGGAAGGTCGTATCTTCGCGAAAATTTTCATTTACGCTGAGGAACATTGTCCTGGACCTGAGAGAAGATACCCGAGTGAAAGAATATATCTGTAACGCTTCTTACATGTTGCAGTATGGTATAGGGGGTGACTTCTTTGAGAGCTACAAGAATTTCCTTGAGCAGACAAGATTGTGTGTGCAGAAAAGTTAGAGCAATTCGTTCGCGATGGCAAATAAAGCCAAGAGGGAAGCTGCGACAAATTTGTGAGTATAGAGCTCTCAGTATCATTAAAAATATAAATCGTTAGTTGCCAAATTATGAGACATCGTAATCAATATAAATACACATGAGGGTGTATCCATAAGTAACCATGAACAAAAAAGGTAGCCATCTAAACGCTATCTGGAAAAATCATCTAACATATTTTATGATCCGTCGATTTGACTTTCACACTAGAATAGAGTTTTTCAGCCGGTGATCCGCGGTGCACTGGCAAGCTATGAGTTTTTGAGCTATAAAGGCTTCAGAACTTTCGCTATAAAGGCTACAACCCGAGAGTGACATACTCTTCAAATTTTGGATCACGTATGCGATTTATTTTGCGAGATGTTGCGTCGCTTTATGGGAATATGAAAATATAGTTTTAAAATATTTAGCTCCACGCTCAGTGCTTCATTCTTTTCCAATTTAAATTTAATCTGAAATAAAAAAACTTAAGGCTCAGTTTGAGTTAATACGCGTTTGTGCCTTAGGGACAAAAGATCAAGAATTTCCTGGAGCAGTGCTTCTCAACCGGGGTGCCGCGGCGCATCGGTAGGGTGTAAGCTATTCGTGCTCCGCGTAATATTAAAGAATGAGATATTCTTCAACTTTAATATTACTGATGTAATTTATCCGGAGGGACGATCGATATTTTACTGTTATTAGAATTTGAAAATATTAAATCATATTATTCCGCGCTTGGAGTTTTCTTCTTCCTTTATTTTAATTTAGACCGAATCAAGAAGTGTTAGTTTAGTGTGACGGAAATTTTGAATGAAAACATAGGGATAAATAATACGAAGATACTCAACTCTTAAATACTTTATTAATTAACAATCACACCAAGGTAATCTTATCTTAGTTAAATTCAAAGTATGGGTAAGATTTTCAACACAAGGCTTTTATATGTGCCATAAAATTTGAAAGAGGTGCATATATTTCAATATGAGAAAATAAGTATAATAACGTTTCTTCTAGTAATTTTTTGCCCCCCAAAAAAGAAGTTATTTATTTATGTAAATGTTGAAAATGAAAAGGATTGTACTGTAATTTTTTTTTGTTCTGATATCAGTATTTTTCAGATAAAAACTGAGAATATATATTGCATATTTTATAAAATAATAAGGTCTGACATTACTTATTACATCATAGTTTCATAAAAAATTATTACACGTTCAAAAAATCAAAATCTTCTTTCAATTTAACTCTCTTCTCTTGGGACTTAATCTATTCTGGTCAAAATTTTATATCTTACAGAGGAATGAAATTTGAATTTGTATAATTTGCTAAGAAACATGCCAACTATCATCTTATCACTCCCTTAGCCCTTCAAGTTTCTCTCACAAACACACCTTAATTTCTACTTTTCGACCTTTGATAACAGATATATCTGTTATTATAGCTTTTATATAAGCTAAACTTCTTTGTTGCACTTCAGTCCTTCCCATCTCTCCTACCATTATTGGGATATAGTCAATATTACATATACTATCAATATGTATGGAAATAGCATTTGAAATGTTAGTTTAGGCCTGAAAAGAACTCAAATTCAACACAAGCAATAGTCTGAATGGAATTATTTTTTGGAAATTTAAAATATCAATTTCTCAAACATAGATCCCTTCTTCATCATATCTTACTTAATAATGCTAACTCAGATTCCTCAGTAAACATACATACTCTCCATAATGTATTTTTAGTAAAATTATTAAGGAATGAATATGCATTTATTATTGTTTACTATGTTCTATTTACAGATTTAGATACCTCTCCATGTTTAATATGGGAGTTGCTGTTCTAGGTGTTTTGATATTTCCCTTAGTTGCTGGAAAAGCAGTTGTCAAGCCACCAGCTAACTTGTTTCCCAATGTACCGGAGTTCCTTCGCCCTCCAATACCTGATCAAGGTATAAATCAATTTTTTGTGTCACAAAAATTGTTTTATTAATCTATTTAGTCATTGCTTTGACTGCTATTGTGGACTTCACATTCTAGGACTACTGATGAGGTTATATCAACAAAACTATTATCGATTGATGACCTTAACCCATTTGATGCAAAAAATTCATGTCTAAGTTAATTGAAACAATTTGGAAATTAATGTTCTGAAAATTCAGAGGAAAAACATCTCTGCTTTAGATATTTCTTAATTTTAAGAATCTCATAGAATATATATATATATATTAAAATGCAACCGAACTC
>KZ308762.1:35663-56821 GCA_000376725.2 Ladona fulva | reverse complement strand
ATATATATTAACTAGCTTAAGTAAAATTTTTACCTTTTCTCATTGATAATTAAATATTAATAATTTTGGATGCATTTCATTTATGGATGGAATAAAAGATTAATGATATGAAGGATAATACTTCAGAAGGAATCCATGTCATCCATGGTATCTAATGATTCATAGTGTATACTATTTAAGATGTTGAAGAAGAATGTATTTACATGTAAACTTCTCAAGAAAGATAAATTTCACCATTAATTTAGGCTATATTTACCCTGATGTACTCTCAGTTTCTAATTTTTTTTATATCCTTGTGAGATCTATTAATTTTTAATGATGCATAGCTTTAAAATTAGTGCATCAGATACATAACAAATGACATTTTGGAATTCCTTAAAACAGCTATTTTTGTGTAGAGAAAAATAGAATTAATGCAACTTTATGATGCTCTAAATTATTTGAAAATTAGAAGATATTCTAATGAACTTTAAAAGTCATGAAGGTTACTGGTTTGTTATCAGTTAAGGCTGTGCTAGAAAGTGGTAGCCATCTCCTGGATGAAGACTCTGATCCTGAAGTTCGCCCTGGCCTCTTTCAAGGTGATATGGCTCTTACATCTGAGGTAATTTCACATAATTGAATAAAGTCATTTCACTTCATACTAGTTATAATCAAGATAAATAAGCTCCATTTCAGGATTTATTATAAAACTGAATGTCTCATTTTATTCTGAATGAAGTAATATCACTCTCATATTAGCTGTTTTCTGAATAGGTTTTAGGTAAGTAGTTAAGAGATAACCACCAAATTGAATCTGAATTTTTTTCAAATTCAGATATTTGAATTCGATCAAGTGTTGTTACATTCTCATTGTTGCTAAAAACTGATTTAAACATAGATACATTAAGTTTGTTTTAAGGATTTTCTTTCTCGCCATAGGCATATAACTACTGGAGAGTTGGTCTAAGATGGGATGTCTTTCCTGAAAGACTGTGGAAAAATGGAACAGTTCCATATGTCATATCACCCTTGTATGGTTAGTATGACATTTAATCACAAGTTAAATTAGAAAAAAGGTTATATATAATGATGAGAAAAATTGAGAAAAAAGTGCATAATATAAAACAGTTATAGCAGAAGTGCAATCTCTG
This sequence comes from Ladona fulva, assembly GCA_000376725.2. NCBI lineage: Eukaryota > Metazoa > Arthropoda > Insecta > Odonata > Libellulidae > Ladona > Ladona fulva. The sequence goes on along the minus strand of KZ308762.1, from coordinate 55,688 downwards.
CTATTACTTGAACACAATAATATTTTATACCTAATATAATGACTGTAGAAACTAATGCAAATGAAATGGATAAAATTTGCATTCCTACATGTTTTTCTCCCATTTTTTTACACAGGAGGGTCAGTCAATGAAAAATGTAGTTTGTGATTTCCTTTACTCAGTGGTTGGTTCCTATAAAATCATAATCTTATTCTGCTATGTTAAATATGATATTTTGCTTTTATGGTCACTGCAGAATAATATCTCCATTATAGTCACCATTACACAATCCTACATTCAACCAAACTTACCTGGCCTAACATGGTCAGCAGATACATAATAGGTTCTATTTGATAATTTCGTACTATTTCCAAAGTAACAGTTGTTTCTGATTGGATTTCTTTAGGAGTTTTCATTGCATAATTCCTTTGAAATAGTTATAATAGCCTTATTTTCTTAATTAGGTAACAGTCAATTGGGTTGCCATAATCTAGCATTTTAAAAAGGTAGATATACTTTTAAATTGTCAGATTAAAAAAGATGATTTCTATTGAGGAAAACCCATTTAAAATACTACCTCTTAAGATGTTATCCCACTTAATACATGGGATGGGATATACACTTTTTTATGGTCCCAGTGCCTTTCACAAGAATCATGGTAAAAATACCCTTAAGACACTCTGCTAACCATGAACAAGGCAGATTTTTCCTATTCCCAGATGCCCTGCAACCCCTTTTAGCCAATCCTCAGCTTTTAGAAAACCTTTCCCTTTTGTTATCCAGCACAGAAGAAACAAAGCTGTCATACCCCAATCATAACACCATCTCACTTATAAGGTAGTTTTCATAAAATCGCCTTAGAAGTGGGATAGCATCCTAAAATGTGGTTTAACATGGTTTTACTTTATTTGGCTTATGAGACCATAGCACAGTGACTGTAACAGAAAAATGCCTTACATGGTAGACTGTTCAAAAATGAATATTCCATACAAGTCTATGAAAGAAGTTTATGATAAGTAAGATGGGATATAGACTTTGTTTTCAAAAATAAAGTTTAAGATATGCCAGAAATTATTTCTTTTGAACAGATCCAACAGACCATGTGACAATTTATACAGCCATTCAAATTCTTAACCACATGACATGCATTAAGTTTGTGCCTTGGAATGGAAAGAGAAAGGACTTTCTCCTTATATGGCCTATAAAATTCCCAAAAGGGTAAGCATTTTTCATAAAATTTCATCATCCTAAACTGAGACATGCTAAAAGGATAAGTCCTTCATTGCTATGTATAGTGGCAGCATTGTAAAAGAGGCTCATCTACTGTTTATCTTTTTTGTTGTATTCTTACATCTTTTTCATTTTATTTTCAAACATATCAATTCTACATTATTTTATGGCAATTGTGGTGGTCTAAATTATTAAATTTATATTATTTTTGTTGAGTGAGCTTCCTCTCTTCTTATTGTTACACTGTAAACCTAAGTCCAAAGTTGTTATAGAATTCCGTTCATAAAATTGTACCTTAAATAAATGTATAGCACAATAATTCATAATAAGGGAATGAGCTGGCAGAATGCAATTCTAAGTAATCTACACTTAGAATAAATAATTTTCCATTTTTTATACAATGAATTTTCTCACAGTTGTTGGTCTTTTGTGGGTCGCACTGGAGGTGCACAGATAGTCTCACTACAGCCACCAGATCGTCATGGGCCAAATTGCCTTGGAGGCACAGGGAGAGCAATCCATGAATTGCTACACGCTCTTGGAATATTTCACGAGCAGTCTCGTTCTGATAGAGATAAGTTTGTTAAAGTTCACTTTGACAATATCATTCCAGGTAATCAGACATTAGTAATTAATGATGTGATATTGATTAAAAGAAATTTTGAGTATTAATTGATAGAATATCAGAGGTTTTACTGATTAATTAAATTTCTTCCAGAATTTTTAACTAAGATGCATTTCATTTATGGATGGAATAAAAGATTAATGATATGAAGGATAATACTTCAGAAGGAATCCATGTCATCCATGGTATCTAATGATTCATAGTGTATACTATTTAAGATGTTGAAGAAGAATGTATTTACATGTAAACTTCTCAAGAAAGATAAATTTCACCATTAATTTAGGCTATATTTACCCTGATGTACTATTAATAAGGTTATTTCATGAAATTAAAATTTTTTTAATGAACTGAAAAAAGATATCAATTCTTTTCTACAAAAAATATTCAACATAACCATAGTAAAAGGTGATATGTACGAAAAACTTGTCAACACTAAACTAAGTAAATACATTCATGAATAATGTATTATTATACTACAGTAGTCTTGAGTATCTAAGAACCAATTAACAGAGGTTCTGTATTATCCAAGGTACATATGTGCATGCTTAGTCTTTTTCAATTACATGCAAATGTACTGGCACACCGCTTAAATTACTTTTGCTTCACTTAATCATTCCAGCTCAGCATAATGTGACAAGAAAAAATCATCATAATATACTGGAGAGAATTAGAGAAAGTAAATGAGAACTCCATGTGGATATTATATCTGGACATACAAATTATTACACAAAAGAGAAATATTTGATTTAAATTATTACATCAAAGTGACGTTTTTAATTGTAAATGCACGTTTTACTAATACAAGGCATGAAATTAGTATGTTTATTTCATATTTTACAAATGAAAGAAAACTCTTCTGAATTATCTGATTTTTGATTATCCAAGGTAACCCTTGTCCACATTAACTTGATACTCAAGANAATGAGAACTCCATGTGGATATTATATCTGGACATACAAATTATTACACAAAAGAGAAATATTTGATTTAAAAGTTTTTACAACAAAGTGATTTTTTTTATTTCTTTTACATGTACTAAGGCAAAGCATGAAAAGAGCCTGTTCATTTCATATTTTACAAATGAAAGAAAACTCTTCTGAATTATCTGATTTTTGATTATCCAAGGTAACCCTTGTCCACATTAACTTGATACTCAAGATTCTTCTGTATGTATCATATAAGCAGTAGATGGTAAAGATACTATAGATGGTATCATCGTAGACTTTGCTAAGTCATTGGATATGAGTCTGCATGAAACACTTTATATCAAACAAGGAAAATTAAACATCGGTAAAAGGAAAATCATTTGGTTGAAATTGAAATTTACTGATAGAACTCAAAAGATAAGGATGAATGGGAATATTCTAAGGATGTTAATGTAACCTCAGGAGTACCTCAAGGAAGTATCATCAGGACTTTAGTCCTAATTTATATTAATAAGAATAAAAAGTAGCAAGGATAGGGAAGTGCAACATAGGTATTTAATTTCAGTAGAAAACTGGATTAAAAAACATAAAATAAGAAAAGGTATGCACATCACATTTTCAAATAAGAAAATGATTTCATTCCATAGATATCTTAACTGAGAAATTATATCAGCATCTGATCACTGTAAATATTTGGGAATTGCATTAAACAGAAACTTAAATTGAGGAAAACCCATTAATTTGGTAGCAAAGGTATATATTATATATATATTATAGGCATATAAAGGAGAAATTTAAAGAGTAATAGTAAGAAAGCAAAGGAATTAGGGTACCGAATATTTGTTAGGCTGATCGTAGAATATGCTACAACAGTGCAGGAAACTTATGAGAATTGTTGCATGAAGAAATAAGGAAAACTTGAAAAAAAGGCATGTTATGGGTATGTTTAAGAAAACAAATGGTAGTCTCAGAAATGTCATCCCTAGGCTGGGGATCACTCGAGTATGAGTATATAAACAGTAGCAGGAGGAAGTAAACAGGCTAGGTTGTGTTTACCAACTAACTGCAGGCAGTAAGGTATGGAAGGTTTTAAAAGTTTAATTGAAACACCACATTTTTTTAAGGGAGAAGTCATAACAACAAGAAATGTGCTTGTAATGAAATGTAAAATACTGTTAAAATAGTAGTAAAAGTAGTGTATAATAGCAAAGACTGCGAGGGGGGAATAGGACTGCCTGGTAGGGTGAAAGGACTTTGTGTGCCCTGAGACTGCTATGGTAGTCATGAAGGCCTACTAGGAACCCTAAAAAATCTTGATGATAATTTTATGACATAAATGAAATAGTGTTATGACAATGGAGAGTAATGTTTTTTAGAATTATTATTGTATTGATTCATTCACTGTGTTGCATATTGTTTAATTAACCATTGTGTAGTTATTCTAATCCACTGAAAATTGTAAATATCACTATTTTTACATTAATTGTATCTTTTGAGATTATGTTGCTACCATAATTGTCTAACTGCAGAGGAAATTTTTAATTATTATTCGAGCCTCTACTGTATTATATACCATTAGATAAAGAATTATACACCATTGAAGCTCCATTTTTAAGCTCAACAGTTGATTTATGAGAAGCAAAAATCACAGGAACACAAGATCTGCTTTTGATTTAATTCTCCCGTTTATTCATTGAACCTTTTACTAAGTTAATTAAATAGAACATTTAACAATATTCATCTGAATATGAGATGAATTCCATAGACTTAAAATCGACAGATCCATACATTTGTAAGACTGTTGAATGAAAACATACTCAATAATGGATGTCTTTGACTTGGAGCCATGATTCCCCTGGGCTAAAAAATGTATCGAAAATTTTTCACCTCTGCTCAATGAATTTGTTATCATGTTAACTGGTTACAAAGAACCCGTTTCTAAGTAAACATTTATTTGTCTTCCGAACTTTACACTCAAGTGAAGGTAGGAACCTCATCATTACAACATGCAGTTTATCAGTGGAGTGATTCTCAATCAGTGATCTGCATACCTCTGGGAGTCAGTTGGCTACATTTTTTTTTCTTCTGCCATGACCTAAATAAAAAATGTTTATTCAATTTGAACACTGATTTGATGTAAGCTAACTCTCCAAAATAAGGGCTAATAGATTTTTTTCCTAGTTATCAGATTAAAATAGTTGATTATATAGCATTATAATTACTGATACTGATACATTAACTTATAATTACTGATACTGATACATTAACTAATATTACTGATAATGATGAATTAGTTACTGAGGATGGGGTCTTCAATGATAAGAGAATATAAAAAAATGTTCAAAATTACAAGACTGCTTTGAAATAATTATTTTTTTAATAAAAACAAATAAAATTTAGAAAAATCAGGCTTCGTAGATTTTAAAGTATTACTTTCCAAGTGATCTAAATCACATCATATAACAGTAATTTAAGTACACCATAAGTCTTAAATTATCCATTCATGTATGTCTTAACTATCCATTCACATATATTCAAGCTTAAATGATTAATAAAATGTTGACTTTATTAAAATTATTCCATGAGATTTTGATTTTAAATTCATTTTTGTTTATTATGGAAGGTCTAGGAAAAATTGATTAAATGAAGTGCATTACTTTTGAGAGACCACAATATGCTCAACAATACTAACTTAATCAATTGCATTTAATCTTATTGGTAGATAGGGCTGTAGATCACCTAATGATGTAAGAAAAGGCAATCCATACAACGCTAAACACATTGGTAAATGAAAACACCTTAATTCTTTCAAGATTACATGGTCCTGATAATGATATGCACTTTTCTTTTATAGCAAGGAACCTGGACTTCCAACCATCACTGCAAGACATGAAGGTGCCCGTTTGGGCCAGAGGCGAGCTCTCAGTAAAACCGATTGTCTGAAAATAAATGAGCTATATGGCTGCTTGAAAAAGTCAGCAGCAGCAAGTAGAAGATACCACACCATATGCAATATTCTGGGTATATGATGATACAACTTGACATTATATAATGCTAGGTGAAATATTTATATGATGCACATGCCAATTTTAAATAAAGATTCTATTTAAATATTTATTGGGTATAAGATATGAAAACTTTTCTACAAAAAATATTCAACATAACCATAGTTTTTTAATGCATTTCACTCAGCAACTTGTTATGAATGCAGAGCATAGACTTTAGGTAAAAGATGTATAACTTTGTGAATGAACAGTAAAAACAATATGTGATAGAAAAATTCTTGCTAAAGAGTAATGTGTAATATGTAACATATGAATAATTAAAATGGTGACCATTATAGATTATATTTTTCAAATATGGATATCAAATCTTATAAACATGGTTTTCTTGTCATTCCTCAGCTATGAAAGCTAGGTAGCTAAATTTGAAATAATTAATATGAAAATTGTACAAAATTAGTACCATAAATGAAATAATGAAAAATTTCCACCAAGTCAAAACTGAAACTACTAACTTCATGATTTCACAAACTTTATTTGTGCAAGTTCCTCGAGTTTTTTGACTTCCTCTGGAAATTTATTCCAATACATATATTGTCAAAAATTTGCTTGTAACACACTGACACAGCAAAATCATAGCATTAAACCAGTTCATGGGATAATTTTGCATTGAATATGAGTGAATCTTATGAAAATTACAGTTAATGAAGACTTGAGTATACATAGGTTTATCCTGAAATTTGTAAATCCAAGTCTCCTCACAACAACAAACAAAAATTAACAAAGGTCCTGAATAAGCTGGAGATGGATACAGGTAGTATCAAACTGATGTAATTTTCATAAGAAAGAGATTTACAAATAACGCTCAAAAACTTGTTAAGTTACCCTACTGCTAAAGTAGACTCTTCTATAGTTTAGTAATGCTGAAAACTCAGCCAAAATTTAAGAAAGATATTTTGGACAAAATCTTCAGTCACTGAAATGAAATTTAGAAGCCATAAAGGATGAGAAAGCAAGTGGTTTGGATGGGGAAAGCAAGAGAGAAGGGTGGGGCCTAGCCCAGTGGCATTTACAGTGGATGACATGTGGTCAAAGCATCGACTCCCATGCAGCTGTATTTGGCTTTTTGGGACCAGACCTGCTACCTATTTATTCAGATAGCTAAATGTAATACAGATTTTTTAACAAGTTTAGTAGCAATAAAAATAAAGGAAAGAATGGTTTTGTGGAGGAAAATGTGTGATATCTTTTATCACAGAAATAATGTTTTAACTGCAAGAGAACAACCGCAAAGGGAAAAGGGGTTCAAAAAGTATAGGAAAGGGTGAAAGAAAGAGAGAGTTGACAACATAGAAGATAATAAAAATTATAAATTTAATGACATAATATATATCAGAACATAAGTGTTCTTAGTCATTGAGAGGTATTTAAATGTAATGCATAGTATGGGTATTGAGGGGATATACAGAATCAAACCTTGAGATTATGAAGGGCATGTCTCTTCTGTTGACTTTGTAAAGGCTTTCAATCAAGGGCAACAGCCAAAATTAGTTGGATCACTTAAGAATATTGGGTTTTACTGGAAAGATAGTCAATTGGTACAAAATTTGTAGTTAAATTAAACAGCATGAGGATACCTGATAGGAAAACAGGATGGACTGAGTTTGGAAGAGGAGTAAGTCAAGGCCATCCTTTATTTCTAACAATTTATAATGTGTGTGCAGAGAAAATGGTGACAGAAGCTTGGAAAGAAATTTAGAAAGGAGTGTTGGTTGGTAAGGAATTATAAAGGTAAGGTATGCAGGTAAAAAGCTAATGTATGTGATTCCAAAAGAGTTTATAAGCATAGTGAATGCAGTCAACGATAAAGGAAGGGATTCTGGGATGTAGATACTTGCCAAGAAAACTTAAGTTATGAGATTTACCTAAGGAAGATAAGTTAAGAGAGTTGGTGCTAGAAAAGTAAAACAGTTGGATCTATTCCACTACTTAGGTAGCATTCTTTCTTGGGGTAAGAGGGTATACAGATGAATTTAGAAGAAAAATATTAGTAGCCATGTTAGCTTTTGTGAATCAAATAGATGATTAGAGGCCTACATAAAAAAATCAGGAAAAAAATGGTAATATCTTTGGTGAGGAATGTTACGGCATATGAATGTGAAACGTGGACTAAAATAAAAAAGGACAAAAAGACCGAAGACCTTCGGTTAATGGAATCAAAAGTCAAAGTCCCGCATTAATCTATTTTACTTATTTCACTAGGGCGCGGGATAGAATATTTAACTTTACGGCAGCTACACAGAGATGGCACGAATTAACTACTGCCCTCTCATTTGAAAGCAAACCACAGCGAATTTGACATCTATCTACATGAAAGCCGTAATAATATTAAAGAAAACGTAAGATCAAAACTCAAGCGATATGGATTAATATTATTGTACTCACGGCAATCTTACGAAAGAATTAAGTTAGTTCTTAAACTTTATCAGAATGTCTTCTATCAAATTAGATCTGCTTGAAATGAAGAAAGAGGAAATGACCCCGAACGTCTCCTGGATGATGCAACCCTTGAGCGTAAAACACGTAAAAGTATTAATCCGCGGCCAAATCACTTCTGACTGTGCGTCGGTTTTTCCTTGAAAAGTTTCGAATACGTAGAATACAGTAGTCACACGGTCACACTACTACCTGCTACAATCCCCCTACTCTACCCGCATCCAGCAGAGTGCGTCGACGCAACGTGGCAGCGTCACTAATCCCCGTCAGAGCTAAAAATATTACGACACGATAATAACGTTTGATAGACTGTGAAAGCTTTCGCCATCTTATAGGATCTAGCTTAGTCGTCGAATTGGAGGTCTAGTACGAGGAGTACGAGATTGCAAGGCGCAAGTAGATTCTTATTTGTTCTAGGTAATTCTTATTTACTTCTCTTCAATTTAACATCTTAAACTCCAATTTATAATTAAATTTACTTATACTATACGGCATGCCTATAAGAAAACGTTAAAAATTTATAGTACATCTTTATCGTCACTCTTAAAGATTTAACATATTTTAAAACATAATATTCACTTCAGTAATGAACTGAAACTCTCCGAAGTTTGTTTTATCAATTCATTTCTGTATAGAAAACGTATCTTAATTAAGTAAGCGCTTTATGGCTAGTGATATTTTATCTTGATTATTTTATGCTGCTGTAAGTCATTTGGCACATTGTTTCAGATAATCGTGTATTATCACATACGTAGCCCCGCCCCTTATTATACCATCTCGTGTAGTTTTGCGTGTCGAGCATTAAAGGTTACCCGAAATTTTAAACAAGATGCCTTAATTGAGTAGACAATCATTAGGTTTATCGGGCCAATAATTTTCTGAGATGAATAATGGGTTGTCTTACTATCCAAACGACCTTGTGTTAAAGGATTTAACCCTTACCCATAATATAGCTGTTGACTGAACTTCATCTCGTCGCTGACGTTACATGCTCTGACTCTTTTGATGATTTTCTCTGATAAATATATTTTATTATTTCAGAATATCCTGACTAGCATCACCGTACCCGAAGATGAGTTACCCATACCAGGTGAGCAACAAGTGGAGAATTTATTGATTTCTCGTCTGAAATGCAAATCATGTCAATAAGTCTCAATAAATCTAATTATTTCCCCCGAAATCCATGAAAATTACGAGAAACTTTCACGTCATAGGTAAAAGTGTATTGTATGAATAAATAAGGGAATATAATCAATGGTAGAAGCCGTCAGTATGTGAAATTAAAATAAAAAAATAAAAATTCCGCAACATATTTCCTCAACACGACCGGTTTCAACTAATACATAGTCATGATGACTGTATATTAGTTGAAACCGGTCGTGTAGAAGAAATTTATTGTGGAATTTTTACGGTTTTTATTCCTACCTAAATAAGAGAAAGCTTAAAAGAAAAATGGTTAATTTTCTTAGATTTTGTCGAATTATGTCTCTGCCATTTAAATTACAATTGGAGCTGTATTCGATTTAATTGTTTCTTTCAAGATACAAAAAACTAAGGAAAGATTTCTGAAGATCAGGTTATACCATAAAGACTTACGGTAGAACGCTAAAGAATTTCGTTTGGAGGATAAGCAGGTATTCCCAACCTTTTTTGCTCTCGAACCCCCACCCCGATTAACGGTAATGAGAAATTAATTTTGAAGTATACCGATTTACAAACACTAGCTAAGAAATATTTCTTAGTAGCACCGAATTTTAATGACAGAAAATATTACTGAAACCGACGTTGTCGTACTTAATTAACAATATATGTCCATTTACCAATTACCACCTGTACGGTTACCCGCAATGGTGCGAGTTTTATGACCCCTCTGAGCCAAAGAGCGTCTTTGCTGCTGGGCTCTATAATCTCAGAAATAAGATTGTGATTTCTGAGGAATTAATATACTCAAAATTAGGTGTAACTAGCGTAGTTTTCGATTCTATGAAGAAATTACGAAAGTATTTATCATTTAACTGTGGCAACCAGATCATGACATTGGTTACGTACGATCAAAACTCAATTTCTCTTGCAAATTTTCAATACTAATTGATATTCTAAAACTTATGAGTATTCAATAGATTTACCAACGGTGGTGTTGAACCATTATTTTCTTATGTTTGTAGCGTAGGCCTCTTGGCTTATGACCTTGGGCAATTACTGGTAATGCTTTTATTTTTATATTCTGGTGGAAATACTGCATGTTTTATTTTTATGCTTATTAGTCTTTTTGGTCTATTTAATATTCGGTTATACACTAATTGAATCAAGGAATACTGACCTCTCTTGATTAATGAAATCATTATTACACTAAAAACCTTTAACACATTGACTGCCAGAAAATTATCCCTAATAGTCCAAGCTATTAGTAACCAACACTTAAACTAGGCCACTGTGAAGTTTATGGATGAATAAATTAAGCCAGAGCCTCTTACTCTTAAAAGGAAATGGGGGATGCACAAGTCCAGTTAGCTGGACATTGGCCTATAGCAAATACTACCGATGTCCACTTAACTGGACATCACCAGACAATGTGTTAAAGGTCTTGGCGGAATATTTCATTCTCTTCAGATTGGCTAATTTATCAGCCTCTAACATTACTGTACTTTGGGTTTCACTATAATCTTATATTATTGGTGTTCACATACCTGCTAGAACTTAATTTAGAAGTAATCATTATTAATAGATTAATCAAGTTTGTAAATTTTTTCAACTGTTATGTAAAAATAGAGGAAGTTTATCAGTGGTTTCCCTTAAAAAAATTTTTGGTGCTTTCATGGTTTCAAATCATCAATTGTTTACTCTCTACCCATATCTTTTAAATTATTAGTGTTTACAACTTTTAAAAGTTATGCAGTCCATAAAGTTAAGGCATTCGGATGCCTAGTGTAATGAATATATTAGAGAAGATATGTCATTTTTAAGTTAGAATAAAGAGGAAATATGACTGGTTGTCACTTCATGATAAAATATTTGATGTATAAACCTTTTAAAAATATATAATATGATTATACAGTCTTATTAAGTCTTTGTAAGTAAGTACAATCTCTACATGTTCAATCATCTGATTTGGTAATAGTATGTTAAAAGCACTTTAGCAACTGAGGTCATTTTGCAGAAACATTTTTGACCAGTTATATCTAAATATATGTATTTAGTTTCTGGGTCTTCTGGATTTTGAGGATCTCGTCATTCTTTTTATATTGGCTCATCATTTATATACAGTGTCAAGTTTTGTTGAGTACAAAGAGGTTTTTCTGGAATATCCCAAATTATAGTGAAGGGATTTTTATGGAAACTTTCTGTTCCTAATACTATATTGCTGAGCACTATTTGTGGCTGGCCTGCTAGATTTTTGTTCACTTTATGCATAGTGCTTGACATATTGATGAATCCTTCAATGTTGCAAAACACAAAAGAAATTCATTTATTTTCCAAAATTATTATTATTCATTTTTATTTTTGGTAATACTAATAATAATATAGACATATATTTTATCAAAAATGTTGGTCCTTTTTATTGCTTGAAAAGGAATTGATTATCATCCTTTTCATATTGGGTCCCTAAGAATATTGTTCTGCTAATAGTGAATAGCTGAATGTAATAATTCTGTTCTGATATTAAAGTTTGCAAATTTAGCTTCCATTTTATCTGTATTTTATTTTCAGTGTGACATACCGATTTTGATTTGCCGTTTCAGAATGAAGTATATTTAAGCATCTCAAAACCACAATGCTAATATTTACCTAGGTAAAACAGTAAATCAGTAACAAAGGTTGACTTGTAAATTATTGCATATCATAGAAATAATGTTATCAATATCGATACAAAAAATACTTTGATGTGGATTGATACAAAAATTTATTTTTCTTTTTATCTGTTCTCTTCTTCTATCATTTATTATTAATTAGCAGATTCCAGAAGAGAAATACTCAATTATATGGAATTTGGAGCCCATTTGAGTACAATGCTTTCGTTAAAGCACTGTTTTAATCATTATTAGCATCTGTTTAAAAAATTGTATCTCTATGTACTAAAAAATTTTTAATCAATTATTTAAAGCCACAAAATTTCTAAAGTCTTGCTGTTTCACTTCTGTGCATTAACAGAACTATCCCTCAAATCAAAATCAGAGTGGCCAGCCTGGTGACCCTTTTCTTCCATATGGAGTCATACCACCTCAAAGACCTGGTCCAGCAGTTGGATTCAACGCCCCACCACCAATGAATTATCCTGCCAATTCTTTTGGGGCTCCATATCCTCCTCAGACAGCAGCAGGTTTTCCCTCTTTTCAGCAGCCTTATCCATCTCCTAATTTACCATATCCTGGGGGTAATAACTCTAACTTACCATATCCTGGAGGTAATAACTCTCCATATCCTGGAGGTAATAACTCTAACTTACCATATCCTGGAGGTAATAACTCTCCATATCCTGGAGGTAATAACTCTCCATATCCTGGAGGTAATAACTATTGCGATCCTGCTATGGGGGCCCCATATCCTGGGCATACTGCATCTCCTCCTGGAAATCCACCTCAGCCTCCTCTATCTAACTGTCCACCTTACCCTCAACCCTCTTCGTCTTTGCCATCAGTGCATTCAGTTGCTGGGGCTTATCCAAAACTGTCTGAGAGCTCTTCAAATATATCTCATCATTTTCCTTCCCATACTTCATCTTCTCATGCAGTACATTCTCATGTACAAGAGTCTGTTCAAGTATCACATCACTCTAGCCTCAGTGCAGCCCCTTCTAAAGTTGGTCAGCATCCAGTTCCGAAGCAGCCTGTTAAGGTAATTGAGTCAAGTCTTTTGCTTTCTATAATTTAGGGGTCTTAAACATGTCACTCAAATAATAGTTCAGTTCCAAAAACCTAATGCCCCTTTTTTATGTGAAATTTACCTTCTCTCAACTGGAATACTTCTCTGAGCATAAATCTTGAATTAATTGTCAATTTAAATTAGATGAGTATGTGATAAATTTATACAATTAATAATGGCAGCAGTCTAAAATGTCATCATTCCATTTCAAAGTCCTTTTATGTAGCCCTAAAAAGAGATTTAATTGTTTGACCCTTTAAATTGGGTTCTTAAGACACACTCCTGGGAAACCCATGCAGTGACAAGAGCATCTTCTGGTGCACTAGTGCATATTAGCCTATACAATATTGCTGTAAGGGTGGGAAACAGCCCTTCACATCACACTTAAGAAAAATATAGTTTCCAGTAAAGGTATTGTTATTATTTTAAAGAAATATTCTAGAATATGCAGGAAATATCTATAAAATGTATAGTTATCAGGATTGATTATGGACCAATTAATGTGAATTAAATTGTAAAAATGGTGCTACATATATAATCACCTCATGTTCAATGCGGAAGTAGATTTTGGATGGTTTCAGAGGGAGTAGTACCACTAGCCAGCTACTTAAGCGCTCAGAAAATAGGGGGACCTGAGGCATACCTCTCAACCATGTTTCTACAAAATACTTGAGTATGCTAAAGTCTTATCGATATTGAGCACATTTTGTCTTTTATAAGGAAAAAGAAATTTTAGGAACCTTATTACTCCTACATCAGTGCAGTCCAGCCTTACTGCAGTTTCTATTGCAAACATATTTTAGTACCATTCCCGTAAGTAGTTATTTAGTACATTTGATAATCTTTTTGTTATATTTGATTTGTCTGTTTTGGTTTTACTGGTGATATGTATTGTACTGTATTCAACATTAGTTGTGTCTTTTCATGTATTAGCCGAAGCATGATTTAACAGCTAAATATCTAGGATATGTTTCAATTTTTATTTTGAACATTTTATTCTTACAATTTCTTATGTTTAAGGATTAATTCTGGAAATCATCCTTCTCTTTTGCCAAGCCTTAAATAATTGGTTTGAGGAAAGCAGGAAATTTCCATTTCCTTTTAATTTTTAGACAAAATTGAGTTAATGTTCTAAGAAAGTTCTTAACTTTCATTGTATTTTATAGATAGAAGAAGAATCTATCCTTGCCTATATTTTATTTTATTATGAATATTTAATCCTAGTCTTTAAAGTTAAAAGAAATAAGGTGTTTAATGCAAGAAATTCCTTACTGTTGATTCAAACTATTACTGATTTATCTACAACTGGTCACTTAATGTATTTCTATTTCCCTAATAATCAAAGTAGATGTATGAGTTCAATAACCCTTATAAATGGCTTCAGAATCAGAGATAATTATCTATACCATGGATATATTATTTTCAAAGTGCTTCTACAGATGTGTCTGAGTATTGTAAATTTGGATGTTTGGGCATTGCCTTTTAAAAGGTATATATATCCAAATAAATTTGCTGTTGTGGTAATTAAAACTGTGCCTTTGCAAATAATTTTTTTACTAACCCTAGAAAGTTTAACCTTTTTGACCATGAAATGTTTGTTTGGATCAGATTTTAGAGGCTAACATTGCGAACTATATGGAAAACTCATTTTGTGTATCTTGTCTTTAACTAATCAGCCAGGTCTTTGGCTCATGGCTTTGTGTCTTTTATTGTTTTGTTATAGCTTAGGCTGGTTTCTACCATGGGTTGAGAGTTGTTTATATGATTGATGAGTTGTGTTTAATATTTGTTGCTAAATAAAAATCTCATTGATAATAGTTATTGTTCTGAGAAGAGTTATTTACATATTTGAAAAAAATTGTCGTATTTATCAGAATTTCAATAATAATAATAATAATATTTATTGGTCACATATATATAATCAAACATTACAGCTGTCTAAGTTAGGAGTGGGCTAAATAGCACCAGTAAGTCATTTAAGTTACATTTTGTATTATAAGGAATTAAGAATGAAATCCTGTGTTAAGTTTACCTCTTCAGGTCAGGGGTCCCCTAATTTTTTCAGGGGCATTTACCATATAGTAATGGCTAGGTACAGAGACTTACCACATGGGAGACTTTACCACAAGTGCTAGGCTAGCCAAATAGTAAAAGAAGGATTGTCTTACAAATAAAGTTTAATGTTTTTGTGTGTATCTTCACCTTAAATATAAGAACCAAACATTGCACAGCTTTCAAACTTTATATACTGATTAATTCCTTCCTAGATACATTACTTTTTATTTACTTTATGACCTCCAGTTTGACCTTAGAAATCAAAGAGTTTTCTTAAGAAGTGTTGGTTAATTTTCAGTAGGCTTTGATAATTAATTGGCTGTTTTGCTAGCTATAAACAATTCTTAAGATGTATAATATAACCTACTTAAAAATTAATAACTAAAACATTTTTCATGTACGAGTACATACTACAAGAATGTATAAAATTTAAAGACAAATATGTTCGAAAATAACCAAATAAAAATGTCATCATGCATATAGCCACCAGTTTTTCTGCAGGGAGTAAAGAGAACTTTCTTGGACCAGATTTATCATCAGCCCATAGTTTGGGGACCCCTTCTTTAGGGTAAAATTTTCTTTAACCAAATTTTCTTCCAATACTTAATCTAATTAGTTTTGCATGTAGAGTCTCTCTAACCAAACATAAAGCATGGTAAATTTAACCATTTTTTCTCGAGCAAAGCTTTTAGGGCACTAAGTAAATCCCTGTACCTATCTAAAGTAATGACATTGGATTTTAATATACCCACAATCTATACACCAGTCAGTACACCTGAAGGGACATTACTATGGCTTGCTATCTGATAAGTTTTCATTTCTAGTCTAACTTATAAAAGTAAATAAGTTTGTTCATCAAGCTCATCTTCATTCATGAAAGGTGATCAAATAGGTCAATTATGATGATTTTCAATGATTTTGTCATCAATTCAAACATGAAGTAGTCACTTGGCAGAAAAAAAGCTTTTTCGTGTGCTTCTTAGTGTGGAAAGGTTTCTTCTACAATTTCCAGTGAGATTTTATATGAAGAATAAAACTTCCTGGGAAGCTTATTATGATAGAGAATCCCTATTTTCATATTTTTAGAATGAAAAAAAAACACTGCTTTTCTGGTAACTGGGATTATGAGTTTGTCGCATTTTGATACTTCTGTCAAAATCATGGTGTCATTGTTAGAAATGCTTTCATCGTTGCATACATGATTTTAAAGATAAAGTTTAAAAATTATTATCTTTTAACAACTGCATTTCTTTGCAGCCTTCTCCTACCATTGTACCAGCACCCAACTTTGATTCTAGAACAGATGCAGAAGTTTTACGCAAAGCCATGAAAGGACTTGGCACAGATGAGAAAGCAATCATACAAGTTTTGGCACACCGGACAAATATGCAGCGTTTGGAAATTACCACTCAGTACAAAACTCTGTATGGAAAGGTGTGTTTCAGCATGTTTATTCATTATGAAAATTTCAATTCCCAATGTCTTCAGGCATTTTGAGAACTTAAGGGATCTGTCATAGAGCCGTTGAATTTTTAATCAATGGGTTTAATTACTTTGCATTTTTTTAGAATTTTAAAGCTGTATTTTATCATCAGGAATTGGACAATTAAAGAAATCTGCTCCATTTCTTACAATCTTTTTAGGAAATTTACTGTTATAAATAGTTAATTGGTGTTAATATTTCTTTTATATCTTAATTTCCTTCTTTTATCAGTATCAAAGCCTAAGTATTGACACTAATTTCATTGCTTGACACAAATGTGTCAAGCAATGGAGTTTTTCTTAACATATATTGAAGGTATCAAGAACAAATAACGGAAATAATTTAGCAAATTCAGTTACCGATCAATTAAAAAATGAAAAGAAAATTTAATATTTATCAACTCAAGCATTTGCATTGTGGTAAACAGATTCATAACTATTGTACTGTTTGCTATTCTTTTAAAGTTTAGCTCATCTGGTGAAGCCTTCATTGAAAATCTGCCAGTGTAATGTATTTTGTAATTCATCAAAATTTTATTTATGGTACTTTTATGTGCCAAAAAAGGCAAAGAACTTAAATATTAAGATGGAAAACTTAATTTCTATTCCTTAGGACCTTATTAAGGATCTTAAAAGTGAATTGAGAGGAAGATTTGAAGAACTGGTGTTGGCTGCCATGACTCCTTTACCTCAGTTTTATGCTAAAGAATTGCATGATGCTCTTTCTGGAATTGGTACTGATGAAGCCTGCTTAGTAGAGATCCTAGCCTCAGCATCCAACCATTACATCCAGGTCATACGTTCTACTTATCAAGCAAGTAAGTGTAGTTACACCTTGAGACTGATTTAACTCCAGAACTTTTTGATTTATCCTCATTGAGAACCTTTAAGTTTTGTGAATTAAGTGTTATGGAATGAAATAACCAAATAGTAAACATTGCGGTGATAGCTAAATGTTCAAAATATTATGATTTTCATCCTTATCTATAATTTTTCTATTATTTCTGCAGTTACCTGTACAGTTGTATGAATAATGAGTAAATTGAATGCCAAAAGGGAGAGTTTATTCATTGTTTTAATCAGAGGATGACTGTAGTAAATCTAGCTTTTGTCAGTATTACTATTACACTATTTTCTCCCTGTAAGGAAGTACTTTCCCAGAATTTTGTTGCTGCTGTCTTTCTCAGTGGAATGAACTTGTATGATGCTGGCTGCCGTTTTGGCTTAAGAAAAATATTCCTTAATTATCCATAAATCATTGTTTCCCAACAACATATGTGTTTCATAAATGAAACTTATCTTTTGTTGAGTCCAAAATTTTTTATAATAAGAAATAAAAGATTTTAATAAGTTTTCATGTGTGTCTCTATTATTTTCTCATTTTGTTCTTCTTTTCTTATTTTTCTATATCTATCAGTGTTTGGTAAACCCCTGGAAGAAGAATTGAAAGGTGACACCTCAGGACATTTCAGGAGACTCTTGGTGTCATTGTGTCAAGTATGTATATTTTTGTCAATTTGTGGATACCTCTTGGAAAGAAACCTTTGAATTTGAACATAATTTACTGATTTGTGACAATTTGCTTGAAATATTGTAGGGACATCGTGATGAGAACCCAAATGTCAATGAAGCTGCTGTCACTCAAGATGCACAAGCATTATTAAAAGCAGGCAAGTGTTCTATTACATTAATCTCTTAATAGGTCTATTATTATTTGAAACACTTTCTGGAGCATCGTGAGAATTATATTTATTTAATATTAGTTTAGTTTTGCAAATAATCTTACTTTAAATATTTTGTTATAGTATGAAGCAACTTTTGTGACTCCACAACTATATCAGTTGCTCATTTGTTGCTCTGTTTCTGAGAATTACAGGCTGTAGCAAATCATAACTATCACATAGTCTGTTTCCTTATATGCTGCTTATTGTAAGGAAGAGCCAGTTTTATGACTGGATATTCCTATTATAATATTTTATCTTATGTTGTAATAAGTCAATTCTTTCTTGTAGGTGAATCACGTTTTGGAACAGATGAGTCAACTTTCAATGCAGTGCTAGCCTCCAGAAGCTATCATCATCTTCAAAGGGTAATGGCTGAATATGAACGCCTTTCTGGCCATTCATTGGAGAAGGCCATAAAAAAAGAGTTCTCTGGAGATATCATGGAAGGACTTCTTGCCATTGGTAAAAGAATATGCATGTATAAACTTAGAATATATATGATTATGTTCAGGTATGTAAGTATTTACATGGGGTCATGGCAATGGATAAGGTAGCAATCTCAGGCACCTCTCAAAGAGTAAGAAATTTCTCACATCCTAGCACAGTTATTCACTAATTACCTTAGACAAGGGAGAATTCCTAAGGACTGGAACCATGCAAAGATTGTCCTTTTGCACAAGAAAGGAAGCAAGGAAGATTTGAAGAACTACCGCCCCATCAGCCGCCTTCCTGTTATTTACAAAATGTTCAGGAGGGTAATAGCTGTACGTCTGATGACTTCCCTGGCAGCTGCCCAGCCCAGAGAACAAGCTGGATTTTGCAAGGGATTCAGCTATATGGACCACATCCACACGCTGCAAGAAATTATTAGCAGAATGAATGAATACGAGATGCCACTAGTACTCTGCTTCGTGGACTATGCCCAGGCCTTTGACTCGGTAAGTACCTCCTCCACACTTGAAGCACTGGGGAAACAAGGGATAGATGCCAAGTACATCCAACTTTTACACAGCATCTACAAGGATGCCACGGCCTCTGTGATGCTGCATGAAGAAACAGAGGAATTCCGGATTGAGAAGGGAGAGAGACAAAGCGACTGCCTTTCACCAATTCTTTTTACAGTTGTTCTGGAAGAAGTTTTTAAAACCTTAGACCTAAACTAAAGAGGCCTATGGATCAATGGAGAGCACATCAGTCATTTGTGTTTTGCAGATGAGTACTAGTAGTTATATTAGTATTATATACAGATAGTACTCTTCGCAACCAACGGTGAAGATCTAGCAGAAAATAGGACTCAGGATAAATTTATCGAAAACTAAGGTAATGTATAATTCTTTTGCAGCACAAGTACCAATCCTACTACAAGAGGTACCCCTTGATGTTTGTTCAAAGTACACTTACCTGGGACAACTGGTTACAACAGGAGAGAGAAACAGGATTAATGAAGTGAATTGAAGAATAAAA
The DNA here is from genome assembly GCA_000376725.2 of Ladona fulva. Lineage (NCBI taxonomy): Eukaryota > Metazoa > Arthropoda > Insecta > Odonata > Libellulidae > Ladona > Ladona fulva. Next base: position 35,845 of record KZ308762.1, on the reverse strand, counting down.
CTAGGATGGAGTGCTTTCGGAAGGAACAACCATATTCTGAAGTCAAAAATGCCAATGGTCTTGAAGAGAAAGTTCTTCAACCAATGCATTCTACCAGTTTTGACATATGGAAGTGAAACATGGGTGTTAAACGCAGCAATAACCCAGCGACTTCAGACTACACAAAGAAGTATGGAACGATG
>KZ308762.1:12189-33062 GCA_000376725.2 Ladona fulva | reverse complement strand
TTCATATAAAATTCATATTTTTTATGGTTTTAATTGAACTTTTTAAATTAATTTATAACTTTATCACTGTTTAGTTTGAATTGAGTTATTCACATTATTTTGTAGTAATGCTGATTTCTGAAAGTTTTCTGAGAAGTTTGAACGAAAGTTTTCTTATTAATATTTTACTGCATGCATTTAATACTTCTGCAAACATGCTGGCACTCATCGTGTGATATGATGCCAAATTTTTATTTCTTATTTAAAATATAGCATTTAAAGCTCAGTAATGTAGCACATACTTCATATTGCAAAGCTTTGTTTCTACATTTACAGTTTTTTTCATGGTAGTCATCCAAATGCTGCTGAAATTGTTAATTTCTGTAAAATTATAATTATATAAGAAACTTAACTTGCTCAGTATTATTCTAAATAATAATACATTTTTTAATCCATTTTTTATAACCAAAAGACATGAAATCCAATCTACAATCTATACATGCATCTTATTAACTTGTAGCAGCATTCATTTAACTGAGAAAAGTAATTTAGAAAAAGTGGATATTCAACTTACAGATCGTAGGATGTGAAGTATTTACTCTGAATATGTTTTTTGTGGTGCATAATTAATTAATTGCATTTATTTTTCAACATGCACTAACATGCACCTGCTCCTTTCTATTACCTTTGAGCAATGCTTAATGATTTGATTAACAGTTTCTCTTGCTCATAAATAGCATTAATTTACTATTGAATAAATTGCTTGAGAGAATTTATGATTGATGGATTTGCAATTATTTTCTATTTATCACATTGACTAAAATTTTGTTAGTATTTATATTTGTGTAAGTCTATATGAATGGTTCAATGAACTTTTAAGTATTATTTATGGAATTTAATTTTTTCTGCTAACATTAGTATTAATACTCTCTTACAATTATATCCTCCTTGGTCTATTTTANAACATTTGTTTCTTTAATGATTCTAACTTAAAAAATCTTCTTGGTTCTACAAAAGATAAGATTGACACCTTTCATAAATCGGGCATTTATCAGATTTCTTGCCCAGATTGTGACATGAAATACGTGGGACAGACAACAAGGAGACTTTTAACGAGATTTAAGGAACATTTAGGGCATTTTAAATCTGGGAGACTGAACAATTCTGCTGTAGCCAAACATATGGCCGATTATAAACATAACATTTCTATTGATAACTTATTGCTTTTACATCAAGATAACTATAGACTTGATGCCTGGGAAAATTTACATATTTATAAAAATAAAGACAATTTAATGAATAATGACCTAGATTTTGACAAAACATTATTTTCTATTCTGGACAAGACCTAACGCATTAGGCAATTTCTTTTGTTTTTCATAGTTCTGAGACGTTTGCCTCTTCGAGGTTTAGTCACTTTTGTACCGTTGAAGATGATGTTCCTGACATCGAAATGTACATTGTACTCGTTTTGTTCTTTTGATGGTGTTTGGTGTATGTGATGGGTGATATTATTTAACTTAAAGTTAATAATTCTCATTAGCTTCGTTCATTGTAAATTAATCAACTTGATTTAATTTTTTAAATTACAATTGAATTTCTTAAATTGGAAGCATTAAAGGGAAAGGGATGATAGTAATTGTATTGTTTTAATTTACCCTAATGTCATTTAATGCTGATGATACCTCTGTATTGACGTATGGCCAAAACTTTTCTGATACCCAGCAGAATTAAAAGCTCCATAGATGTCATGGCTAGATGGTGCCTCGACAATGGGCTACATCTAAATAACAATAAAACAACATTCTGAGAATCTTACTTGGAAATATTTCCTCCATCCCATAATCTCTTTCTTTGTTAATAGTCTGTAGTGACTCTGAGTCCTTGCTAAAGCAAATATAGATACTCCTCTACTTGCAATAAGGGATCTTCAGAACATGTTCCACCAAATAACCCTAAAACAATGGCAGGATTCATGGCTGACTGTTGAAAATAATAAGTTGCATGAGATAAAGTCTGTCCCAAGACCTTGGCCTTCCTCTATCAGGAGTAGTAGACGAGAATAAGTAGTGATTACACGGCTAAGAATAGGGCATAGTGCTCTCACCCACTCTTACCTCTTCACGAAAGAGAAAAATCCACCACATTGTGATCACTGCAAAACCCGTCTAACCACAAAACACCTCCTGACTGAATGTGGTAAATACCAAGAAATTAGAGCTAGATTCCTTCAAGGCAATCTAAAGGACATTCTGGGTGATGCAAAAGAGAAAATGGATAATGTCTTGAAGTTCCTTGCAGAAGCTGAGTTACTTAAAAAAATCTAAGAAAGATGACGATGGGTAAACATATTGACCCAGAGATTCTTTTTGAAATCTGTAATTGGTGCAAAATGACCCAAGCCGTCGAGGCACCAATTAAAAACAACTTCTACTACTATCTCTTTTTTAAAATCAGCAATGATAACATTATCCATTCTGATACCAATAAATTCCTTGGACTATATATCAGTACATAAATCTTGATCAATCTTATCTTATCAGTCAATTAAACAAAAATATTTTATCAAATCTGAAGATTGTGAAATTTGGTTTCCTTAGATTCTCTTCTTCCATATACTATGCCCATATCCTCTCACATTCAAGCTATGGGATCATATTGGGAGAACTGCAGGACAGCACTTAAACCATTCCGATTGCAAAAAGGGCTATTAAAGTGCCACTGAATGTTTCTTGTAGCTGGTCTATTCCAGTCTTTAAAGAATCTCACTCTTTATTGCATTTACAGTTTATGTCGTGTTAATATTCCAAAAAAAAAAGAATTCGCACCTGCTCCCTAAGAGCTCCCATAAACATTGTCACAGTACAAGATATATTAGCAATGTTCATATGTCCAACCACTTCCCTACTCTTTCTCTACATGCCTTTATAATACATGGTAATACGCCAACCCATTATCTGCCTCCTCATTCTAATTCCATTTCTTCTGTTAACTTATTTAAATCCAAGGTAAAATGTTTGCTTCAATAGAATACCCATTGTGTGATATCTGAGTTTTTATGTGATAGCTCTCTATTTGTGAGTTTCATTTTGTATTTCTATTTCTAAATAAATTGACCTTTTAAAAAGAAGCTATTTCTGTCTAAATGGCTAATTAATATTTCATATAAAATTCANCAGCTCGAGGAGTGCGACAGCGCTCCCAGCACTTTAGTCAAAAGACAGGAAGAGCGTGATTGCACTACCCAGCACTTTAAGTGTTAAGTGATACTGTATTTTTTATGGGTTTCTCTCTACTCCTTAAGGAAATATGACTGTATAATAATTCCACCTAAGAACCTCCCTCCTCTTTTAAGTTCTTAACTAAGCACGATTCTTATTTCAACATGCAATGGCAGAGTAAAAAAAACAGCATTACTTAATGTTGATTATCTATCATCCTTAACTGGTCTTGTTCCAAAATCACTAAACAAGCAATGTATCCTTCCTTGGTAAGATATTACTAAGTCAACATTTTTTGTGCTGTCTTCACAATATGACTATTATTTTCAATGAGATAATTGTTTGTTTTAAAATACCCAAAACTTTCTTATACATGATCAACTGTGTTGCTTTTAAACAGAGCATTGTTTTCTATCTCATTTGGATTGGCAACGATAAAATTGATCAAGTTCCATCCGGTTTTAACCTTATTTTTATCAACATTTTTGTTTATTTATGTTTTATCACTTAGAAATGAAGTAAATAGTTGCTATCAGTGAAAGATTGTTCATTGGTATTGGTCTAGATATTTTAGTGTTTGTTCTTCAGATTGTAATTCACTACTAATTTTATTTTCTTTACTCTCTTCTGTCTGAAATTAATGGAAGTAATTGAAATATTTTTTTTAGTCAAGTCAGCTGCGAATCGACCACGGTTCTTTGCGGAGCGTCTTCACAATTCGATGGCTGGAATGGGAACCAAGGACAGGACTTTGATAAGAATCATTGTTACCAGATCTGAGGTGGACTTAGCAGATATAAAAGCAGAATTTCATCGAACATACGGAAAATCTTTACAAGACTTCATCTCAGTAAGAGAGAGTATACCATTATAATTAAATTATTATTAATGATGAAATACATTATAGATAATTTACTTGAGCTAAATATCTCAGAAATCTCTATAATGTTTAGTTATGTGGCTTCATCAATCAATTTAAATTCATAATAAACAATATTCAATGTTATTTTCCTTTCAGCAAAACTCAGATTTTTAAAAAATTTCCAGTCACTTTTATCTATTAATTAAATTTTTCTATGATTTCAAAGATTTTTGGAGAAAAATTTGTGTAGGGGTTTTTCAGAGATTTCCTAGAGAGTTTCTAGAGAGCTCTTTTTTTGCAAGGCAGTGTCAATCAAACCACCAGGCTCTCTGTCATAAATGTGTTAACCAACCTGACATTAAGCCTGAGTGTAAGGGATAATTTCATCATGGTTGTAAAATTATTTATTAGAAACTCAAATTGCAGTGCATAGTAACTAAGAATTGTTGTGGCCTCTTTAACCCTTTAATTCTCATAGGTTATCCTTGGTATAAACATTTAGCCTCCATCCACCTCCTCAATAAGTCAATTCAGGAACATGTCTTTGCACCTAGAAATATTTGTGGGTTATTTATAAATTATATCAGTTTTGCTATAAACCATCAATTGTTTTATGGAAAGTAGTTACTAATTAGATAAAAATTGGATGATTTATTTCCAGGAGCTCATTAACATCAGAAACAAGAATTGCTTCAATAATTTATCATCATCAATTACTACTATTTAACTCTGCTTATTATGAAGTACAGTTAACTTATGATGTCTTTCTGCTAAAAAACTGCAGTAAGTCGTACTTTTTATTACCTTTAGGAGCTCACATTCTTAGCATGTGACTTTATGGTTACAAATTCACAGGCATGGGAATGTTCTGCTGTTATTTGTCATCCTTAGAGAAAGCACTGTTTCACAGAGGCAGAATTTATTTTCAGTCTGCAGGCATGGGTGAGATCATACCAGGTTCTTAAAGTTTCAGTTGAAAGTCTTATTTATTGTATAATATTGATTTAAATGTGATAAGTTCATTAATAAAATTGAATAAAATTAAAGAGCACCGATATTTTTTTCCTACTACAGAACAAAATTATATTCAACTTTCTTATTTCTTGTGCATTTTATAAATTGCTTTTGCTTCTTCTAACCTTTATAAAATTTATTTGAACATTCAAGTATACCACTAAATAAAAAGTTTACATAACACTTTTTATTGTGATTATTTATCTGTAGCAGAAAGTGATTTAATAATACAATTCATTAGGAAATTGTGATAAATTATTAATGAATTATTATCCCATGCTTGATCACCTATGACTGAATGCATTATGCAGTAGATGCTTCCTTGTTCAATAGTCCAGTAGTTATAGTGTTCCTTGTATATATCAAACTTGTTATACTCAATGTTTTTCATTTCCTGTGCTTGAAACAAAATATTTATTTTTAGATCATATGAAATCATTGTAATACTGTATACATTTTTTGTTTTTTACATTAAATTTATCAATATTTGAGCAAAATAGAGCTGGTTCATTACTGCTGAGAGAAAATTATATAAATAATGAGATGACGATGGGTAAACATATTGACCCAGAGATTCTTTTTGAAATATAAAATCTATAATTGGTGCAAAATGACCCAAGCCGTCGAGGCACCAATTAAAAACTACTACTACTACTACTAATTCCGAACCAGTAATTTTAAATAAACTATATACCTTTGGGCGCAACACTGAAAGATGGTTATGGAAACGTGAGATAGCAGTATCCAAGTATATTCTGCAACGAATTTATAACGAAACTCTCCAAAAATGTCTTCAACAAGAACCTTTTAAGAAGATTTTGAATTTACATGATAAGACACACTAACTGGCTTAGTCGAACATTAAGAAATCTGGCCGAAAGAATTAAGGAGACGTACCATCATCGATGAGGAGGTTAGGATTGAGAGAGATAGGATTCGGATTAAAGAATCATTAAACGGTAAATAAGAAAAAATAGGCGTTGTAATAATCATATTAACATTAAGATTTCTCTTAAGATATTAAATTTACCAAATTCAACTAGAGTGCTGAGAAAGTAGACCAAATTGTTTATATCGTACGGGAAACAAAGGAATTCTTAACCCTTAGAGTGCCGGGGAGCGCGATAGCACTCCTCGAGCTTTGTCACTATTAGNAAAGTTTTAAATTTATAATTGTTTCATGATTAGATTTAAAACATTGCTGAAAATTTTACTTATGAATGTAACTAATAAACCAGCCACATTTGTAGCAAAGGCCACAAATACTTAATCAACTGGACATTGTTCCTTTTAAAAGTGGAAAAAGGAGCCTCATATTGGTACATTTCACTTCATTTTCGATCTCAAAAATGAGTATGTCATAACTTATATTCCTGTTAGTATCATAATGGTATAACTTTGCTAAGTGCCCAACTGTTGCTTTTTATTCTAGAGTAATATAGATATAGATACTTACATACATATATATTTATACATATATGCACACATACAAACATCTGCACACTACAGAAGAAGATAGGGACTGTATGGATGTAATGTAAAGATCAGGGGATATAGATAAAGAATTATTGAAAATTTTTATTTTTATAATGAAGAAAATGTTATTAAGCACAGAAACCTAATTAATACAATCTTTAAATTTGTCATCATCAACCAGTTTTGAAATTTGAGATTGATGTAATGTTGATATTCAAAATGTCTTCCTAAGTCTGTCATATTGGAAGTTTATTCGTTGTTTAATGTAATTGTATTTAATGTTGATTATGTATTGCTTGCATTCATTCTTAACAGAGACCCATTTTTGGAGATTTGTGACTATTCTAAATTATCTCTGGGTGAACCACATATTGTAAAGGCCTGTTCTATGCCTAGTAGTTAACTCGTCTCGTTTATTTTCTTATAATTATACATGTTTACTGTTTCTGGCTGTTTTATTGAATGTTGTTAATGTGTCAGTATATTTATACTCTTATATATCAACATGTGCATGTTTAAATAAATTGTTAGTTGTCCTTATACTTAAACAAGTCATCATGCATTTTGTAATATTACCATAAGAAATGAGTTTGTTTTCATGAGTCGTTTAACAAATACTGCATCAATTATATAAGAAGTAATTTGTATCACATCACTAAGTACAAGTATTGTCTGATTCTGTTTGTAATTTTGGTCTTTCCTATTTACAATTACTGAAATGTGTAGGTATCTATCTTTATTAAGGATATGTTGCCAAAATTTTGTAAATAAAGTAGAATGATAAATGTTTATGAAGTTATAACTTATTTATACTAAGGTAAAACGCAAGACTTAGATGTTTTCTAAAATAAAAATTTGCATATTCATTAATTTTGGCAGGTTGAAGATATTAGGCTACATTTTATCTTTCGAATAATTTCATATATAATAATAATACGTCTTTATTTAGGCGAATTTTGGTCTATTAAGACCACTCTTACAATTAGCCCTGATAAACAAACACAAACATCCATGCCCTGACCAGGATTTGAACCCGGGACCTCAGCGTTGCTAGGCTAGCATGCTAACCACTCCGCCACCGAGACTGGCGGAGAGAATGATATAATCATTCTGAAGCTCCTGTGTGAGAAATACTTGTAAAATATATTTTATCACCAGTAGGAATGTATAAAATGTTGTACTCTGGAGCAACAGGCTCCCGCACTAAGGCAGATTTTTACAATATTTACAACTTAATTGACTAAAAAAAGGGTTACCTTTTGACTTAATCTTAAATGGAAAGTCTACAATGGCATGCTACTGTTTTAAATTGTTTAGCTTTATGTATGATCATAAAATAGTTAAAAGTTCATCCTTTGTAAAAGCTAGGTACTCCTCCACAGTAAATTGTCATGTTTAATACTGAGTGCACATTAATGAGTTAAGTAAAACTTAAAATATGTGGCAATGTGTTATTCCACTTATTAGATGAAAGCTAACATTAAAATTTCATTAGGTTATTTAGTTGAGACATAGTAGGATATGAAGACATTATCAAAATACGTTGTCATCATGAACATTATCTAGAGAAACTGAGCTGGTCAAACAAATGCAAAGATTTACTTCCCTTTCAGCAACCCTACAACTGCTCCACAGTATCACTCTATTTCTTTTTTTATCAGATGAATATGGTTACTTTCATAGTCACTTATTTTACATATCTTTTCCGTAAATTTTTTTTTGTATCACAAGTGACTGTTAAAGCACTAATCTATTATCTATAACTTTCCTGGTAGCACTCTCACAGTCTCAACCAGGGCAATTCAGGAGATTGACATTTCCACAAGTTATAATCCTCGGAGTATGAGGTGATGACCAAGTCTTCTAAGTATTTATTCATACAAATGTGTGAATCATGGCATTCTCTTTAGTAGTAAGCAGGCAAATTGTTTCTTCAACACACAATACTACACTATTTGTTCCTATCCTCAAGTATCATATTCCATAGTGAAAAAGAAATTTTGAAATACTGCCTGACTACTTTTTAGCTAAATCCTGTTTGGAATGATTACCTCTAATTTAAATTTTAGGTAAATTAATCCTTCGAGAAACAAAGAAATTTTACATTTCTAACAGAAGGCCATTCTAAATGATCTAGAATGTATTCCTAATTGTTGTAAATTTAGTGGAATCCCTCCATAACTTTGTATTATTTATTTTGTAGAGAATATCGTTTTATGAAAACAAGTTCAATTTTTCAGTACTCTTAGTTAATTTTTCAAGAGGAATATCTAATTTTGACACCATTGCAAATATGAACATGTAGTTTCAGGTTTCATTTTCAGTTTTAAGTGGTGATGTTGTAAAAAAAAGGTAACAAACTGAATTCCCTCAAATCCTTGGCCACAACTGTCCACAAAAAATGTTTCCTTTTCAGTAAGGTACTAGTGTCTGTAAAAATAAAACAGCTAATAACAATAAATAGTGAGAGGAGGATGTTCCAAGCAAAAAAGGAGTAACTAAAATCATGATCTTAGGAATGAAGAATAAAGCCCAATCAAGAAAGGCTTATGTAGTAACTTTAACTTTGCTGTCCAGCAAAGTAATGAAGCACGTCATTGCTAGGTCACTGATAAAGTCCTTATATAGCAATTGTTTCCTCGGTAAGAACCAACACCGCTTTCAAAAGGCCCAATCATGCTGAACTCAACTAGCTTTATTCATCCATGATATTAAAAAGCAAGTGAATGCTTTTTTTTTATTTCAAGAAAGCTTTCAACAGTCTCTCAATAAAAATTGATATTAGCATGTGTTATTAAGGAAGTAACTGACTGGATTGAGGATTTCCTCTACAATAGAGAACAAGCAGTACTTGATGGTATTGGTTTGGATATAATCAAATTTACCTCGGGCATGCCTCAAGGCAGCGTAATCAGACCTCTACTCCTGAGCAACAAGATTGATAGCAATGTGAGGGTGTTTGCAGATGATTCGGTAATATGTAGAGAAATATCAAGTGAAATAGCATTTCACTATGAAGTGATTTATTTCGTATTCAAAGGTGGTGCAAAAAATTACATAAATTATCTTTAAGTAAATACTCTATAGATAATTTCATCAAAAGGAAGTAAATGCATCAGAACCATCTGTGCAAAATTAATGGAATGAATATAAATTCAGTTGACTCAGTTGAATATCTCAGAATCACTCTCACATATTTGAGAAACTGTGGCAAATCAACTAAAAAGCTCAGTTTTATAAAGAACATTGTTGGTAGATATGAAAATTTTTGAGAGTGGTGTTATTTCAACTTAGGCTCCATCTGGAATAATTGGCAAGTATATGGGATCCAACAGATGAAACATGTACCAGCAAACTTAAGAAAGTGCAGCACAAGGTGATACAATTTGTTAAAAATACTATGATAAAAAAGAAAGCAGTATAAAAATGTTCTCAGGCATAGATTAAGAATCCTCGAAAGGAAGGAGATTAGAAGTTTGGCTGCGACTACTTGATAAATTAATACTTTAGCTGTGGAAGCCTCTGTTTCTTCTACAACTGTGTGGGGGATAAAAGTAACAGGTACTGGATGCACAGGCAAGTCCTACCAGGTAGTTGTCCCTTATAACCCGGATCGACCTTTTTCCTATAGGTGCAGTCAGTGGTTATTGTTTATAAATTATGGTTGGTATCATATATAATATATTTAATAAGAACTTTTTTTTGTATAAGCAGTCCGAATTTACTTTCCTTGCACTTTGCTGATCATTTTGATACCAAACACTTTGCAGATATCTTGATTTTTATCAATTATTACTAATTTCGTAAATCCGCTATTCAGAAATCGAAGAATAATATTTTTTTCAAAAAGAATAGGGTTTGCGTTACAAATATGAACTGAAGAAATAATTTAAACATTTTATTGAAATTGTCAAACTCTTTAAGGTAGTGAAAATCCTATTAAAAATGTCTAAACAGTGCTGTGCTCACTATTGCTCAACCTACTGGATGTATCAGATATCTCACTATCGAAATGAAACAATATTTCCAGAACTACATCCTCTATGGATATTTTCTTCTTCTTAGTTTGAGGAATCTAGCTTCCTTTATCCATAGTATCTCAATTTATGTAAATGATGCTTATTTAAACTATGATTATCGCAAAGAAAATAACTGTGTGGAACCACATTTACTCTATGTGTAGAACACACTCGAATGCAGCCAAAACTTGGGAGCAGAGTGAAGAAAAATATAAGAGGGGGTATGCATTACCAAATTTGGGTTTCCCCCTATATGCAAAATTCCTTGGATATTCCCAATCTAGAACAAAAGAGAAGAGTGAGCCTCTGGGCATCATTCATTGAGAGGCAGGACCATAAAATTGAGGAAGGACAAGAAAGGGCAAATGTAGAAATACATTTTTCTCGCAGTTCTCTTAGGAGAACGTACAAGTATGTTTCCTGCAGCTAAAGGGTTGAGAGAGAATACATTTGTAGAAGATTTAATCGATATTATGTAAACACCCTGCTACTTTGGCCGATGCAACAATCAGCAAAAATAAGAGCAATAGATGAGAGGCAAGTTGTTTTAGGAACTCATTCTTTCCATGTCCAACATGCGACAACAATAAGCTACATAGGTAACTCAAACACTTGGCGTTTACACTCCCTGCCGCAATCTGAATGGCAGCTTGCAGGATATTTATGTAGATGTAACTAAATTTAGAACCCTCTATTGCTACTCTTTGAATTAAAGTTTTTGTTACCTGTTAGGAATCAATTTTTACATTTACTTCAAATTCAATGTTTCCAAATGAAAATTGCTTCAAAAGGAAATTTTTCTGCTCTTAGCAAAATAATTCTTTGATTGTTTTGTATTAGTAAAAACTACACAAGCTTTGACAGTTGTGGAGAGCTAGACGTTTCTAGCCACACTCCAATAGTTTATCAATAATAACAAGAATCAGTATATAGTAGTAGTAGTATTGTTAAAAGAGCTTCAATTGCTTAGGTTATTTTGCAAATAGGCCCCCACCGGGAATCGAAGCAAGGACAACTTTTACTGAAGTGAAACTCATTGCCCACTAGGCTATCCAGGAGCCCAAAAGCAAGAAATAAGTATAATACTTTTCCTGTAATAGATTCCTATAAAAGTTAACCTTATATATGCTGTTAATTATGTCCAAAGTTTTAATAACAAAAGATAAAAGGGAGAGAAAATTTATTATTCAAAATATGACAATTTCCAATTCTGAGATTCCAATATCACATACAAGAACTCTTGATTTTCACTGATTTCACATGTCATGAAATTGTTTTCAACAAAACAGAATGAAGAATTTGCAATAATGAACCACTAAAATTCTAACAAGTTTCAGATACAACACAATTTTAATTAGATTAAAGTAGTTGTAAAGATAACCTTCTTCAGGGTAGAGAATCATCACCTCCAAATGCAGCAAATATGAATTCTTGATTCTCAAATTGTATCCCTGCAGAACATGATGAATAAACAAATTTGAATTTACATGCAATTAATTAAAAGATTTTACAAAAATTAAATAATTGGGATATCATTAAAATTTTCAATTATTGAAAAATAATTATTATTACAATGTCAAACAATAATAAATATCCTTATGATACAAGGCATGAGAAGAAGTTGTCAATGACTCAAAATATATATTTCAATCTCATACAGTAGTTTTGTTTCATTCTATAGTATAAAAAATAATGATACAAATAAACTAATTTTACACAGGGATCAGCTCAGAAATCTCAATTCACACAATACATTTCAACAGATTTCTTCCGATTGATATTCAAGAAATTTTAAGGATCATCAATCACTAATGTAAGTGCAACTCTATAAAATAAAATTAAGGTTACAACCTTTGTTGGAACAGAAAAACAGGACTATCATCATCTGAGCTTATGTCACTGAAAAGACAAACAAAAGTAAATTTAAGTTAAAATACAGCATCATTTTCTGCCTTGTGAAACATTTTGGCACAAAAATACCATAACATAATACATACAGTCTGATTTCTATCAAAATGGGATAGCAGAAGTAGATCCTCAAAACACTGGTTGTAATTTTTTTCAACGTACAAAAAGAAATACTATTATAGGGACATTCATACATTTAAAGAGCAACAACAGTATGATATACCCATTCTACTGAGAAATTTTGTTGAAATATAAAAAAAAGTTCTGTGATTAGAATCAACTTATTTGCACTTAAAAGCTTGCAATAGAATTTGTAAAACAAAATATTCTCCTTAATTGTAATATTTTTAACCGTTATTTTTCCATCTTATAAATTTAAATACAATTACCAAATTTTTATGAAATAATGTTTTAGAGGGAATTTATAGTTTCCCATATTTTAAGTTCAAAATCTAAATGAATTTACATGCAAGGGTAGACCCCCCCCCCTTCTTGGACCTAATCTAATTTGGGGATATGGTTGGGATTGAAACTTCAACTGAAAATATTTCAATGACTGCACTAATATATCTTCAATAAAAATAAGTAAAATAATAGGATATACAAAGAAATAATAGGACACATAAGAAACTAAGAAAAAAATTAGGAGATGATTTTAGAAGCAAGCAAATTATGATAAGAGGAAACTACTTGGTAACAGAGTTGCCACAATCTATAAATTATGGACTTAAAGATGTATTGTACCCATAAATTTATAACAATTTAATTCTTTGCATGTTTGGAATGATAATAAATAATATTAAATAGTCTGGACAGAATACTCAAGAGGAAAATATATTCCATGCTCATTTTTTTGTAACAGCTTCAGGAGAACAAAATTAATTTTCCCATGATATCTTAAGGATTAAATTACTTATTCAATCACAACAAAGCATATCTAAGAATAGGCGGACAGATGAGCTTTTTGTAACTGAAGTGAAAATATAAAGAGTTTCATCAATATAGAAATATTATTAGAAATATTCAATGAATTTTTCCTTAAATGCTGTCTCTGGGAATTTCTCATTTTATCACAAAATGCAACAAAGGTATGTTTTCAGTTTCTTTTATCTCCCAAATATGATAATTTTAACCATGTTTTACAGATAATTGGCTAATCCAGAGTTTCTCAACTGGTTTGTTGAGGTGAATTGGAGTACCCCAACAAATCTTAACTCTGGGTTTACTGTGCAATAACAGATAATTTTAGGGTTTTGATGTACAAAATCTGAGATTCGTCTTTGAGTTAATATTGGTTTACATCCAATAATTTGTCATACTATTTCTTTAATTCATCATAGGTTGCTCATAAATCATAGAATTTGAGGGAGTCTAGGAACATCCAATCTGTTGCCCAATGCATCCTTCCATTATCAGTATGGAGGAGTTGCTACTAATTTTCATTTAATTAGTTTGTGAATTTAGGAAACAGGAGGTCTCATATAAATCAAGGTTGCAGAGGTGCAGACAATGGCTATTATTGCAAAATGAAGTTTCACATATGGAACTGCTACAAGATTTAAGGTATGAACTAAAGGACGGCCAAAATTATTTGCAGACGGATGTGGCAACATAAAAAAATTTTAAATCCAAGCAGTAATAAGGTGAAATAGACTTGGCAAGAGGGTGTACATGGTTGGATGGTTGTGGATGTGGAAGGTTGGATGATTTACTGGAACAATCTGGTCAGTCAATCCGCTATAATTTTTAATTAAGATATTAAAAATTGAATCCCTTAAAGATGGTTGTCAAATTAGTGTGACAACTTTAATCAAAAGGTTGTCCTTGTTTTTCAATTTAATAGAAATTTGATACTAGAGCAATTATGTAAATACGAACCACAAAGTTTGGCTGGTACTAGGAATGCACCAATTGATGACTGCAAACAGCAACAATTGATTAACAATTAACATCCTTACCAGATCAGTACCAATCAATTGGGGTACCAAGGTGAATATTAAGGTAAGTTATTATTTTGTTGTTTACCTTAACAATAAACATTTCAAGAACCAGGATGAAAAAAGGTAAAAATAGAGGAAGTAAAACCAAAAAAATTGTCCTATTGGCAAAAATAACTTATGAGAGCCAACATCTCTACAGAGATGAATTGGCATTAATATAATAAAAAAGAGAATCTATACACAAATAGATAACCAATTGATCAGCAAAAGGGCCGACGTGGTTGATTACCAAATATCGAACAATTAATCGGTGCATCCCTAGTTAGTACATAGGTGAGCCAAGAGAACCTCTGAGCAAACAGACATTTCAATAATAGTATCATTCTGATAGATTGTAAGGAATCAATGACTTCATATATACTAGATGTTTTATCTTCAGAATAAGAATAAATAAGAGAACATGAATAATTAAAATAAAATTGTTAATTCAAAATCTCTTTTAAAATTCCACAACAAACCTACATTTCAAAATTGTATATACGATTCATAACAGCCGTTTGATTTATAATCTTACAATATCTCCATGTTTGGTCTTTCTTAGAACAGCACATGTTAATAAGAAAGAAGAAAGTTAGAAATGAGAACATTCCAATCTAATGACAGTCTTTAGTTAAATGGAAGTACTTTAGAAATTGATTAAGTATTCTTTCAGAAAGCTTCCACATCCAGTGTATTACATAGGTAACATAAATTCTTGTATGATAATACTTGTAAAAATTCACAAGATACACATGTCATATATGTAGTTTAAGTGCCAACCAATACATTAGAAATGTATCCCTTAGAGCAGTGGTGCACAACCTATGGCTCATGGAAAATAAAGCTTACAAAAATATTAGAACAGTAGAGTCTTGATTATCAAAGTCCCAATTAATGGAGATACATATTTGTGTGTTTTGCCTTTTCCACTGACATGCATATGTACTTGCACACTGCTTAAATTACTTTTACTGTAACTGCACCATTCTAGTTCAGCATAGCTAAGCAAACATCAGCATAAAATTCTGAAGATGACCAAACAAAATAAGTGAGAACTGCATCTGGGCAATTGACATATATCATTAATTTAAAAAAATCATTTTACTTAAAATGTTTTCACATCAAAGTGATTTTTTTAAATTGCCATTAACAAAATAAGGCAAGGCATGAAAATAGCTTTTATAAGGCATAATTTACATACACTTGGTGACCCTTCTGTATTATCTGAGTTTTGATAATCCTAGGTGGCCCCAGTCCATATTAATTCAGATAATTGAGACTATACTGTATGTAGTATGAATTGTGAGTAATCATTGAATGATTACAAATTCTATATATTATGCTTTTTCCAATGATGCCTTCCTATTCTTAGCATAATTTAACCAAAGTAAATTACTCCTAGGTAAATTAAGCACAATGTATTAGAGAAATGAAAGAATTAAAAAAAAAATATTATCATCTTGAAATAGAAATAAATAGCCAACTCCCAAGTAATGTGATATCAAACCAGCCAAGTAAAAATAAGTTGGGCACCACTGTGTTACAGATCAAAAGCTATACAGCTAACAATAAGAAACAATCTGTTTATCGCAACATTGATGATTGCTACAGCCAGACAGTAGTACAACAATATTTTCAAGTACTACTCCCAAGTTTACAAGTCAACTTGGGAGAGCACATACATTCATAAATAATTAGAAAGTTTAATAATTCTTGAGACTTGAACTTAATGTGAACACTTACATAGTGGTATCCATCAAACTTCCCAAATTCTGCAATGTAATGGTGATTGCTTGGCGGCCATTGCGTGAAGCAGCTGTAATTGACCTCTTCCTCCTCTTCCGTGGCCGAGGGTTTTCAGTGAGAGCTTGAGTTAATTCTGAAAAGAAAATGGCAACAAGCGATCAAGTTGTATGCAATAAAGACATCCATCCATAATAAAATCTTACTATTCATTATAGAGTTCTAAATCTAAGATTCAAACCAAAATGTCAATAAAGATAACAATATATAACTTTAAGAGACATAATATTAACTTGATCATGGTTTATTTTAGGATACTTCTGATTCTGACAAATTTTCAAAAACCTAAACTTCATTTTCTTTGCCATAGACTTTGTCAAGAAAACAAAGGCTTCAGTGATTACTTGAAAAATGCCTACATAATCCAAGCTGGAGTAGAATCATACAGAGA
The DNA here is from genome assembly GCA_000376725.2 of Ladona fulva. NCBI lineage: Eukaryota > Metazoa > Arthropoda > Insecta > Odonata > Libellulidae > Ladona > Ladona fulva. The sequence goes on along the minus strand of KZ308762.1, from coordinate 16,410 downwards.
ATAGAGGAATTTGTAGGAGATAGAATTGGAGAGAACATCAATTTATTACAATTTGTCCACTGTCTATTTTACCTGCCTGCCAAAATCTCCTTTTGTGAGTTGTGTGGCTCTGTGAGCCCATCTAGCGATAGTTCATGCCATTATGTGGAGGCTACCTGCTTTCCTCACAAATCATCCCATCCATTCCATTCAGTATGAAAGAGAGGCTGCATGATAGTGCAGTGGTTAGAATACCTGCCCAGAAAGTGGGAGACCTGGGTTCGAGTCCCAGTCACATCACTATTTTTCATACTTGTTATTGTTTCCGACAAAATTACTCTAAAAATATTTAACCAGGATAAAAGGGGGTCCATATCATAAAAAACTATGAAAGTAGAGGAATTTTTTATGTCCAATGAACTAAAAATTAATGATAAATATGAAAATGGATTTCGAACCATAATACATTAGCTACACAGCTCTTCTAGCTTGCCTCTTCATTCTATTCAGAATCAAGCAGGAAGATAAATTTACCCGTTTTATCTTGTGCTCCATTACAGACATGAGACTTCTATGTCATGGTAAGTCTATGCACCTTGAAATTCCCAACTTAACACCCTTTCCTTCTTTATTAAAGCCACTCTTTATATTGCCCAACAATGAAATATAAAGAATTTTTTTCTGCTATTACCCTCAAGGGAACAAAATTTTTAAGCTAATCTCATCAATAGCAAAAGTTTTGTTTACAAGTTAATGTACAGGAGACACTTAGACACTTCATTATTTCTCAAATGTTCACCAACAATATCAGAGCATACGCAAAGACATGAGGAAAGAGGTGAAAGGTGACTTTGAATGTAAAGGCATGGACCAAGGATATTTTACAAGGAAAAATAGCCATGTAAAAGATCGACAGGACCAAGACTGAAACCCAGAATCTTCCACTTTCAGGGCATATGTTTTTGCCAGCTAAGCTATCAAGCCTTAACAAAGCCTAACAAATTTTCCTGAACCACATGTCTGAATGTTTTAGCTCAATAGTTCAATAGGGTAAAGCATCCTCCTGGACAGGAAGATTCTGGGTTCAAGCCGATTCATGGCCAATTTGCCTTATATAAACATGCTTGTTACCAATACCTGGTGAAAGAGAATGTCTTTCATAAATATAGTCATTCTTCCCCATTCATTACCAATACAGATTGTGACAGAGTACGGTAGTCTCAGATACTTTACTATCGGAGGTTATTTCATGAGTAAAGAGAATCATTTCATGAAAGAGGAAACTTTGCAAAAGTAATGACACTACTGGAAAGGAATGAAGCAGAAATTGACGATTGAATCCCTGTTCCTTGGATTAGCTCTTAAACAACTGAAACAGCGCTGTTTGTCTATAAAATCTCACTTTTCATTTTTCTGCAATAGCATTAATCTTCTTCTTTTCGGCGCTACAGCCCTATGTGAGCCTTGGCCTCCATCACAATCAGCCTCCACTTCTCTCTGTCTCTGGCTAGCTGTCTCCAGTTTGTCACTTTCATCTTCTTCAGGTCCTCGACTGTATCGTCCAGCCATCTCAATCTGGGCCTTCCTTTCCGTCTATTGGCATACAGTCTCCCTTCCATCATCTTCTTTGGCATTGCCGTTTCTGTCATCCTCTCCACATGGCCCAACCATTGGATTCTCAGAGCTTTAATGAATTTGACGATATCCTCTCCTTTCATTATTGTCTTTAGTTCCTCGTTGGTTCTTCTTTGCCATACTTTGTTCTCAATAACCGGGCCGTATATTTTCCGCAATACTCTCCTTTCAAATCTCTTCAGGGCATACTGTTGCGTCGTTGTGAGTGTCCATGTTTCTGCTCCTTATGTTATTACTGGCCTAATAAGTGATTTATATATTTGTAGTTTAGTGTTTGTTTATTAGCTTGCATTTAAGTATCTTCATATTTGCGTAGAGTGCATTATTCCCTGCTTGTATTATTTCATTTATGCATGTGATGCTTCTGTTTTCGCTGTCAATAATATTTCCTAGATACTTGAATTCTTTAACACCTTCAAATTTTATCTCTCCTATCTCTAAGTCCTGGATGGCTCTAGATTTACCAGATGCGTTCATAACCATATATTTAGTTTTGCTGGTATTGACTATCAGTCCCATTTTGCTTGCTTCTTCCTCCAGCTCTCTGTAAATCTGCACTCATCTTCCTTTAGATCTCGCAATAAGTGCTATGTCATCGGCATATGCGCATATTTGGCTTGATTTATTGAATATCGTTCCTCTTTGATCTATTTTTTCTATGGCTTTATGTAGTCCTAGGATAAACAGTGTGGTGGATAGGCCGTCTCCTTGCTTTATCCCAGTGCTAAATTCAAATTCATTCGATACTTGATTATGTATTTTAACTTTAGCCATGGTCTTCTTCAGTGTCGTTTGAATCAGTCTAATTATTTTAGGAGGAATTTCCATATCCTCCATTGCTTCTAACAGTTTGATTCTGTTTATGCTATCAAATGCTTGTTTAAAGTCTACAAACAGCATATGCACTTCGATATTATGCTCGTAGCATTTTTCCATAATTTGTCTGATTACAAATAGCATTAATAATCAACCTAAAATAAACCACACATTTTTACCACACGTCACCTTAATTAAATATCCCATATTTTAAAAATAATGTTTACTAACATTATTTTGCCAAGTTATTTGTTGCAACAGCACAAGCCATTCTCCCAAAAGAAATACCTCACCAGATGCATTATAAATGGTGCCTTTATGTTAGTGAACAGAGATTACTGATATTGAACTATTTGTTTAAAGGGTTACCTTTTCTTGACTCTAGTATTTCCTTTCGCCTCTCCTGATAGTCTGCAGGGAACCTGGCTACCAACTTCTCCACAAAATTGTCGATCATTTTTGTTCTGACATTCTTGGAAATAACTGTTCTGCAAACCGGACAATCTTTTTTTTTCTTTGACCATTTCAGGAAACAGTATTCACAAAATGTATGTGAACAATTTGAGGTTGTAGCCTGAAAGTAAAAATTAAATAATTTAAACATTTACATTTACAGCAAAAGAATCTATAATAATAATTTTAGATCTAAGCAACAACAAATATTATGTACCACAAACACAGATTTAATACCCTCTTCAATTTTTTATACATATTTGCATTGTTGAAGAAAATGTCTGAATAGCTATTATCAATAACCATAACAGATATTAATAACCATAACGGATATTCAGAAGAATCCACCTTCAATGTTGCTAAATGAAGGGTAAAAATAATCGCACTTTTGCATAACTGTTTTCATAAGTCAGTCAGTGAGCTGACGGATGCATGATGGGGTACCCATTGGGTACTCCCCAATCATTTGTATCTCAAATGAAAAACAAGGATAATGTAAAAACACGTGACCAAAAAATCTGGAAAATGTGGTCATATAATTACAGTATATACCCACATATAAGATGCATTTTTTCACAATAAATTTGGTTAAAAAGCAGGATAAATCTCAAATGAAGATATAGATTTTCCACAGTATTTAATAATAAATTCTATCATGGAAGGTCGTACTTCGTGGAAGGACATTCTAAAGATTATGAAAAATAGTGTGGAAGTTTACGAAGTTTTTATTTTTCATAATCTTTAGTATTTAATAAGATACTTCACAAATGCAGTAGAAAAGCCATGCTGATTTATTCACAGGTACATACATAACCTTTTGGACTACATTTTGATTCCTATTCTGGTTGCTTTTGCACACCCTCCACATATTTAAATACATAGTATTTCTATATACTTCTGTGTTTATATGTGTTCTATGTCTTCTGCGTACTGACTTTATTGCATATATAATAATAATACATTCACTTTACGTTTATTTAAAGTAAGTCTTTAAATCAAAATATAAGGGATTATCAGACTAATAGAAAGCAATCTTTTACCTAGAGCCTCTGAAATATGAAGTAAGTTTTAATTGTTTACTTCATTTCTTCATACTTTCTTTTATTGCAGTTCTTGTCTTGGTGTCACCCACGGTTTCCTAATTTTGTTTTGTTTGACCATCCCAATAGTTACTTGTGCACTATCCTTGATACTGTTTTTAGTCTTTTCCCATTCTCTGTCTATAGTAAGTTCCCTTCCTTTATCCTCTAAGGCCTTATTGACTGACTCTTGGAACTCTCTCGCTTTCCCATTTTTAAGGGCTTCAAGGTTCCATTTTGGTGTAATTTTTGCCCGAAA